>SNQJ01S0018879.1:11824-39020 GCA_010110895.2 Picea sitchensis
TGATGCTTTGAATTTTGAATCTCCTTCATAAATATTTTGAAGTTTGTCCCAAATCTCTTTAGTGGATTTACAATGTGCAACTTTGGTGAATACAGTTTCACTAAGACCATTCATAACTACATTTTTGGATTTGGAATTATTCTAAACGAGTTTCATTGCTTTGTCATTTGTTGACGGAGCTGTTGGTGCTATGTATCCATCTACAATTGATTACAAAATTTCAAATTCCTATGCCTGTATATATGTTTTCATCCTTATGCTCCAAAATTCATACTTCTATCCATTGAACTGTGGTATTCCATTTTTATACAAGTTGTTGCTCTCCATGATCTACCTTTCAGTGGTTAAATTGATTTTTGAAGGAACTTGCTCTGATACCAATTGTTGGATTACTGAGAGGGGGGGTGAATCAGTAATAGAGCAATCTAATCCTTTTTAGCCATATAATCCAAGTGTTATATCAATGTAGGATTATCATCCAATAATTTCAGAGTAAATAAGCAATGAACAAATGAACAATCATACACATACATAATACACCAGTGTTTTACGTGAAAACCCAAAGCGAGAGAAAACCACAAAATGTTTTTTCTTATATGTCTTGAAGAATTACATTCATTGGAAGCACCAACTTCCTTTGTTTTCCAGCTGCAACTGGAAGGAGGCTCCAAACCCCTTGTTTCTCAGGCTGCAACCTGAGGTAAGCTCCAACTCCCCTATTCTTTGGCTACAACCAGAAGGAGGCTACAACCCCCTATGTTCTTCGGCTACAACCGGAAGGTGGATACAACCACCTATCTATCACGCTTCGATCAAACCACCCTAGATAGAGTAAAATGTTGAAACCACTGCCACACTATCCATGTGAGATATATAGATTTGAAACTTGTATAATGAAAAACTGAACCAAGCATCGTCAGCCATTACATCAAACATGTACCTCAACTGTAATCAACATGTACCATAAACAAGTGCATCCAACCATGCCAACCCTATATATAAACAAGTGCATCAACCAGCCAGCGCACCGGTATGTTACCAAAATCGTATGTCCAACTATATCAATATGTACCAACATCATCAACTATACACCTGTGTATGTGGCCATCCTTCCTTTAATGTCTCAACCATGTACCCAACATGTGCATAAACCAAAAGTCCTCATCTGAATTTCACCATCCAATTATGATTTGTAACTCAGTAATAAACCTGGTGTATATGAACACATACACACAAACCTTCCTTAACTTTCACAACAACAAACTATCATTTTCATCAGAGCTTTTCTTTGTAGTCTCATGGCTAGTTTGGGATTAGTCAACAACCCTAACCCAGAGTAATCATACTATGTATCTGTAATGAATAAGATCTGAAATGGTACGTGTTCTTCAATTTACTTTGTAATGCAATTCCTCGAGTGTCACTACTTGGAACTACTCTCGGAGAAAATGAGTTATAGCAAAATGGCATGCCTTTCGAATTCTAGCTTATTCTAGAAGGCGACCTTGTAGGTGTTCCCCACGCTAAATATTTGTTGAATGGATATTAGAAAGCATCATCAAAGAGTTTATCCTCCCTTGAGATTCCGACCTTCTTTCTTCACCTTCCTATGAAATTCATCTTAAATATATTTTGGACACCTCCAGGTCCACCCTATAGATGTCAATATGCTCCAAGTGTGATATAAAATGAGAGATAGCACCTCTGTTGCCTCTCCAAATATCTTCCTTGAAGCATCTTCTAGGTCACTTAACCCTATTTCTAGTTCCCTTAATACATTTTTGGAGTCCACTTAACCTATTTCTAGGTCCCTTAACCCATTTATAGGTCAATTAACCTATTTTCCTCATTTAGGGTTAACCACTTTCCATAATTAGAAATTTCTCCATTGCTTTATCATTAAAATATTCCTCCTCCCTTGAAACTTTTATCACCTCACTTTATCATTTAAATAATCTTCTTTGATTTTTTCACTTCTCCTTATTATTTAAACAATTTCTTCTTTACTCTCACTTTACTTTTATAAGTTTCAATAATTCTCCTTTGCAATCTATTTGGCTTCTTTGACCTTTTGAGGATTCAAGCCAACATATGAGGTTCCTCAACCCGTGGGACGCTCACTGGAAACCGTGGGGAGTTATGTGATATTCCACATACCACGCCATAAATGGCATGGCATGTACTATCCATATAGAATAGTACCTTTAAATATATTAAAAAATCCCTTTCTAGTTATAATACAGAGTATACAGGTCCATTACCCAAAACCACAGTACTACCAGCATTTGCTACCGGACTTTCTTCAAGGCGACGCCAAAGTAGAAGCCAACCTTAATGAAAGGAATAAAAAAGCAAATTGACGACCATGAAGGAGGAAGAATGGGAGAGTCTTGACAAAAAGGATCTAGGAACAATATGGTTGGGCTTGGAGAGAATCATGGATTTCTATTTCAAAGAAAATAACCTTGGGAGCTAATGGACACATTGGCTAAAATTTATGAAAAAACCCTACGACATCCAATAGGTTATTTCTCTGGTTATTTAATATAGATATGTCATAAGATTGGTCCATTGTAAGATCATTTAAATGAATTTAATCTGGTTACTAATCTAGGATTACATAAAGAGTGGAATTTGATGATGAGTTCAATGCTCTTATAATCTTGTGATCATTTCTAGAAAGATGGAATGGTTTGGTCATGGTTGTAACTAACTATGTCTCTGGTTTCAACACTCTAAAGTTTGATTATGTTGTTGGAATTATCCTTAGTGAGGAAATGTAGCGGAAAGAACTATAGTGAGACAGTAGGTAATGCATTAAACATGGAGAATAGAAGAGAAAAAAGGACAGGAGAGAGACTCCAGGGCTGTGGGAATTATAGAAAGGAAGATACAAATCCATCAGGGAAGATTGAGTGTTGGAATTGTGGGATGTCATGTGTTGGGTGTGGGAAGAAGGACATCTTAAGAAAGACTTCAGAGCTTCAAAAAGAGGAAACAAAGAGATGGACAGCGAGAGAGAAAAATCAAGAAACAAATGCAACATGTGATGTCTTACAATATTCTTTGATTCTTTATGTAGATAATATTTTTTTTGAGTCTTGGGTAGTAGATGCATGGGCTTCATTTCATGCTAGACCCCATATGAAACATTTTCTAAATTATGTTCAAAGATTTTTTGATAGGTTCATTTGGGTGATGCACCATGCAAAATTGTTAGACTGGGAAAGGTAAAACCAATCAAAAGAATTAAATTGATGGTTTTTGAAATAGGTAAGAAATGTTCCATATCTAAGGAAAAGTCTAATTTCAAGCTGGGTGGTTGGCAAGTAAAAAGAATGTATATATTTGGATAGGGGATGGAAGGTCATGTAAAACAGTCAATAGGCCAGTAGAAAAGGAGAGAGAATTAGGTACATTCCTGGCCAATGTAATGACACTGCAATAGAACATAGAGAGTGTACCCTAAAATAGTGCTAGAAATTTAGTGTGGCCCCTACCTGAGTTCATAGATTGGACATACCTTTCGATGAAATTGAAACAATGCGGATTTGTTTATAATTTTCGTTAGCATGGGAAAATGGTGCCGATAATAAGATTGCCGTGGTACTTGGGAAATAAGCCAAACTATATAGTGCCAATATTAGCACAAAGAGTAGCACCCGGATGTTTCTTCCAATTTTTCTTGATATACCTTCAATTTTGCTTCCAGTTGGCTTTTTAAGTTTGGCTTCAATTTTTGCTTACGTGCCGACTGAGATTTTGCACTAGTTGGCTTGGTTTTGGCTTCAGGAGTTTACATCTAGTTTTGCTTCTAGTTTTGCTTCTCATTTTCTTCTAGCTTTTCTGAATTTTCTTCTGTTTGCTTCAAATTTGCTTCGTGTGGCTTTAACTTCAATTTACTTCCTTTTTTGCTTCCAAAATGCTTCTTGTTTCTTACAATTATTAATTTAATATGTTTTGTATTTCAATTTAATTAGTTAAATATATCATGGTACAACATACCCACTACAAAAATCAAAATTTCTGGTTGTTTCTCAATAATGAAATCCCAGACTTGTAGCGGCAAAAATTCGATTACTTTTAGATCAAGCGAGGTCTTCCATTGACTACCCGGCTCTACATTTTTGGCATTTGTGGTCTTACGTCCCTTTTCAGTCGAGGATTTTCTATCTTCAAAATTTTGATGTTATTAAATACCCATTTAGCCTTCTAGGCTAAGCTCTTAGTTCGCATGACCTCCTCTATATGACAACGGTCATAACTCCCATCGGGGCTACGTGGTTTCAATTGTCAAAATTCACTCACTCCCAAGATTCACGATCCCATTGGTCACGGCCGCTCCTTGTGCATTAGCCCTCGAGGCCAAGCCTTCTAGGGATCCTCTTGCCTCTGTGACCATGGCCTTGCCACTTCCTTTGAGGGATACTCTATGAGGTTTGAGGTTTCAGTAATAAAGTAATTCACGAGTTCTCAGAACTCACGATTATTCGATCCTCGATATGCCCCTAGCGTATTGGCTCTCTAGGCTAAACCCTGGTCAATGTGACCACAACCTTCATGAGACCACAACCTTTATTGTCTGACATTTTAGCCTTCGGTGTCGTTGAATGGAAGTCCCTGGACTCGATCCTCTAATCCGGCCCTTTTGCTTACATTGTGCAGCCCTCACCGGCTGTACTGTAGTCCATGTGACCCTTACCATACATATTCCCCGGTAGGTATAGCTTCCATGTGAGGGTTCGGGGTTTTCCTTCGAATGAGAGCACCGTGGATCCTGGAGCTCCCCAATAGCCGATGTAGATGCATACGACTTTGTCCTCCAGCATTACACTCAGCCAAATCAGGAAATTGCATATCGGGATATCGCGGATTCCCATTACTTCTGGATTCGGAACTCTCCAGTCGAACCCCAATGAACACTGTCCTCCACTTCCTCTCTGACTGTGGCCCACCCTCTGGCCGGAAGGATATAGGTAGTTCACGATTTCGATGTGTGGGGGTTTCTTACCTCCGAAAACTCCGATGCCCCCAAACTCCGACTCTTCCGGAATTACGTGACCGCAGTGTTTAATGGATGATTCTAATCTTGGCCGATGCAAATCATGGATCGTTCCATGCAACAAGATTTCTTTGTGCTCGAAGAAATCCGATTCCTGCGATCCACCGACTTTAGGGATCTCCTGACACGTATCCTCCATGATAGATGGTCCTGTGCCTATCGGGATATCAAGGATCATGATTCCTGATGTCGTGATTCTGCACTCCCGGAATTTCTGATGACTTCAATATCCCGATGTCTTTCTAGAAACTATCCTTTGTTCACTAGGGTTTAACCCAAGTGTAACTCTTGCCAGATCTAACAGTTAACAGGAGTTCAGCTGCTGATCCAACAGTTCACCGATCTTCAAGATTGAACTCTAATGTGGTAACACCCTTTACCCTGATGAGATCCAGCAGTTGATGCCACTTTATGCCTCTTCCTGGCTTTGTGGGCCGGGGAAATCGTTGGTCCAGATGTTCTCATGGAACATAGGGATCTATGGCCCTAGACTCTTCATTGCCAGCAGAGACCACGGAAAATCAGGTGGTAAGGCCTTTAACACTCTATCTTCTCTTGTTAATCTAACGGTGGTGGGGAAACTATGGATTTCAGGAGTAGTTCTCATCCGTCGATTTGATGTTCCTCTCTTAAGTTTCCATCTCGGGTTTTCCATGAGAGGATCGTTCCTCCTCGTGAAAGGTTATTAAGACTTGCACCTTCAAGTTCCCATTCCAGGTTCTAAGTAAACATTTCCAATGAGGAAATCTCTACAAGAGATCTATTACAGGGATTTCCTAGAGATGGATAAGGCGAAACAACTTCCCGAGAACGGGATGGAAGCCTAACTTAATTCAAACTATAATTAGATTCATTTATCAATTTAAATAATGCATGGCTTCCCGCATCATGAGCATATCTATAATTCTTATCAAATACCGCCTTACATTCCTACACTAAATCTGGTTTATAATTTCACAAGTCTATGAGCATATACATATATATCATTCTATAAATTACAGGCGTAGCAAACTAAAACCTTATCGAAGTGACTTGGAAATGGATTTTCTGGCTTCTTTGGGAGGTGCTCATTCCTTTAACCGACGTAAATGGCGATTCAGTCTGGATTAACATGCCAGATGATTTTTGATGCCACAGGCGCATCTCACCATGCATATGACCGGGGCGGAAGTTGCAATCTTCCCTCTCTTCTATCACTCACTCTAGTGGTGCGAGGAGTTTCCCCTCATCTACCCTCAATGCGCCTATACCATACATGCATCCTGCAAGGGTTGCAGCGTAGGCGCCAATTTCGCAATTGCTCAATTTTGTGTCTCTATGGATGGGCGGAACGCATCCATCCCTCATCAAACCACATCCGCCTACCGAATTACTGAGCCAGTGAATTTTCTGGGCCAGTTAGCCGCTTTTGGTTCTCCGGGTGAGTGGAGTCCAAATATGGTATTTTTTTATTCTTTGTGGAAGTTAACGCCACCTTTTAGGTGCCTTCCACCGCCAACATGGTCTCTTTTCTGCACATCCCATTTCGCGCATGGGTTTTCCGCAGATCCTTGGCTGATCCGGTTATTTACAAAGCGAGGGTGTTGATTTCCCTCCCGCCAGGGAACATAGTCCTCGATGGTACCGCTTCTTTATGAATTACATGTACAAAGTAAACAAATTGGATAATGGCAATACCATGGCATCCTTTGTTTCCCATGTAGCCTCATCTGGGCTGAAATGTTTCCATTGCACCTTGGCGGCAATGGACATTCGAGCGAGGTTTTCTTCACCGTGATGTATACATTACGGTTAACGGTAGAAATTCTCTGAGGACCACGGGATCCGCGGAACCAGTCAATTATAGCGTTAGCATGTAGCACATGGCTGCTTTAATAAACCGGAAAACATTATGTGCTTTTCGCTGGAAGTCGACGAGTAGTGGGCTAAGGTCCCTCTATCTAGAACCTTCAAAGGGTCCTATTACGAGGTTCTGGTTGTACGGGCTCCATTTTGGGGAACTCCTTGGGCTTAATTCGGGTAACTAATACATGATCTCCCGTTTGGAACTCTCTTGGAGTTCTTTTTTTTTGGTCGGCATAACTTTTATATCGGTTCTAAGCAACTTTCAGATTTTGTTTATCTAAGTCACTTGCTGTTCCATTTCCTTCAACATATTGAGTCCAATAGAAATCCTATTTACAAGATTACTCGGCCTATTTGGAGTGATATTACTGTCTACCATAGAGGACCTCGAATGGACTCACATCTTTAAGGACGCTTGATAGCGGTTGTTGTAGGCAAACTCTGATGGTAGAGTGATCTTCCCATTTCTTGAAGTGATGCATCACGCATCCCATAACATATCTTCTAATGTATCATCTGATTTACTCTTTACATGCATCCCATCTGTTTTGAGGGTGATAGGTTACTAAACAAAATTTATTGGTCCTCTAAACCGTCATGATGATTTCAAATTTGGAAGTGGAATTTTGTGTCTCATCGGATATTATCACTTTAGCGATGCGATCCCGGAATACCTCTTTCATGAATACTCTGGGCGATATTTGTAACCTTCTGGGGATAGTTGATTTTATAGGAGGATGAAATGCGGCGGACTTGCTTCGGTTTATCCACTACTACCATAATAGCGTCATTTTGTTTGGTTGAAGTTGGTATCGGTGATAAAATCCATGGAGATGGTTTCCATTTCCATTTTGGGATGGGTAAGGGTGTAATAGTCTTGTTGGATTAATGTTAAAACTAACTTTGTTGGCATTCTGTCATTGGGCCAAATATTTGGCTTTATATATCCTTCTTCAATCTCGTAATAAAATTGCTTAGGGTGCGATAATCATTTTACGGTATCCACAGGTGACAGGTGTAGAATGTTTTACATTTCATCCGCGAGTGAACCTCTTCAAATTATTATAATTGGGAATACGATTATCTCTGTGGGTGAAGCGGACCTCCATCGGATCATCGTGTATAGTATTTTTCCCCGGTGGAACAGCGGTACATAGATGCATTTTAGATTGGGGATCTATTTCTTATGCCTCTTTGACTGCAATTTCTTGACATCATCTCACCTTCTCCTGCTTGCCGGGTAGATCATTCTCAATATTAACGTACTTTAAAGACGCCAGTACCTATTCTCCTTCCCTTTAATGTATTGTTTGATTTCAAATTAAGCTAAGGAGGGCCATCCATCTATCTTGTTTATCATTGAGCTTAGGTTGATCAAAAAAAATACCGTAATCCACGGTGATACATCATAGCCACAAATTCCCTTCGAGGGGTAAATACCTCCACATTTTAAGGCAGCGTACACTATAGGCGGTAATTCTAGATCATGAGTCACATAGTTGACCTCATGTTTCATTCAATTTTGGGATTAAAACAGCAGATCACTTTTCCTTCTTTCATAAGGATTCCTCTGAGCCCTTCCTTACATGAATTTTTGCACACAAGGAAGTCATCTTAAGGTGATAATTTCAACCACAGGTGCATGGGTTAGTAGTTGTTTCAAGGTTTGAAATCTTTGTCGCATTGTTGTGTCCACATGAATTTTGTTTCCTTCTTGGGAGGCTGATTGGAAAACCAATCTTGGAGAATCTTTGCAAATCTCCTATAGTATCCCACGAATCCCATAAAGGATCTAATGTCTGAGACATCCCTCGGGGTAGGCCATTCAATGATAGAACTGATCATGGGGTCTCGCCACGCCTTCCGCGGACGACATGCTCCCAAACAGTATATTTTGATACGAAGAAGTCACACTTGCTGAATTTAAGCGTCTCTCATCCCTTGTAGCACAAATTAATATGCTCTTCATGTTTTCTCCTCTACTCTTAGTAGATTAAAATATCATCAATAGAAACTAAGGTACAAATTTATCCAAATTTCGCAGGTACATTGTTCATTAAGCACGCGCCTTGAAGAAGTTGGAGGCGTTGGTTAACCTAAGCGGAACTACCACAAAATCGCAATGACCATGCCGTGTAGGAAAGCGGTCTCTTATGGATGTCTTCACCTTGATTCGGACTTGATGTGATGGTATCGACCTCAAAGTCAATCTTGAGAAAATAGATGCTCCTCCCAACTGATGAATAGATCATCGATCCTGGAAAGGGGTATTTGTTCTTTATAGTTTCTTTTATTCAGTTAATGCATGATAATACACAGTCTAAAGATTTCATCCTTCTTTTTCTAAACGGACCAGTTACTCCCCATGGAACATCTTTAGGTCCAAATATATTATGTCCAATCATTTTCTTTCAATTGAAATTTGAGTTCAACTAACTTCGGTGTGCTCATCCAGTAGAGATTATTCTAGACTACCCGGCCAGCACTCTGATGGCGAGTTCTCCGAGAAGTCAATGTCTCTTGCCGGAGGTAGGTACGGAATTTTACTCTTAGGAAAAACATCTATATTCCCTCGGGATGGGATGATCATGGGAGCTTGGTTTAGCACCTTTGGTTTTTTTCAACACACAGTATTGCATGCCGGACATCTGACAATACTTTCTCATTCTGGCGAGTGATATTTGTCTCACGAAGTTCAGTTTCAACAGATCCCTTGGAGGGTTATCCTTTTCCTTCTATGCTCACATTCTAAAATTTTTATGGTAACAGTCCAATTTGGCTTTATGGGTGGCTATCAGATCCATACCAATCAATAGGTCCATATGATCCCAAGGGTAATACATTAAGGCTTGCTTGAATTTGGAAAATTCACTCAACATTAATTGGCAAACTGGTACGACCTCCACTACCTTCTTTTGGTGCCAGTGGATTACTATACCAACCATGGCTTAGTATGCTTTTAAAGGTGTTTGTGAAAGCTTGCACCTGCTTGAGTTTGGGGGCTATATAACTCAAACAATTTGAACTAGGGTCGAAATCAGAAACAGACCCACTGGGTGGTTGAAAGTAGCTATATTTCCCTGCCCGGAAAGCAGGTAGTCAAGCTGGTTATTATCAAGGATGCATAAATCATAGCACTCCTTGCCACATGCGTTGGTAGTGGCTTCACGAAGGTTATAAACTTTAAATTTGTTCTATTGCCGGTGTGAATGATCTCGAGATGCTCTCTATACAATCCCTAGCATTCCAAGGTTTCCTCTTAGGTTTATGGGTCTTCTTGGTATAGGTCTAGAATTTTTATTTCCGTCCGCCGAGGATTAGTACCTTTCAAAGTTGGGAGTTGCAATGTTCCTAGGGTTCTTCTTGTAGTTTTAAATCCCGAGGATTTTCTACCTTTCACGAAATCGAACCACTCTTTTGTTTCCATTCTCCATGAGACTCTTCCCGATGTCCATGGTGTTCATGGCAGTAATATGTTGCCTTCTTTATGGTGTCTTCTATGGTCCTTGGCTCATCAAATTCAGATTCCAGCTCCGGTATTCTGGGTAACCTGCAGTGAAGCGGTGTACCTTAGCGCTTCGACTTTGATGTAGGGTACACATATCAATAAGTCGAGGAATTTATTGACCTATTCCTCCACTTAGTAAGTTGCCCGGGTTTAGGTTCAAACTCTTTAGCCTTCTCGTTGCAGAATGCCTTTCCGAAAAATACTTCTTCCGGAGGTACTTCTTGAACCATTTCCAAGACAGGGTCCCTCCTCGTGGACCCCTTTCATATTCTTAGGTCTTTACTAGATGGAAACCTTTCCGTTCAGATGAAAGTGGCCGCTGGGCCAACCTGAAGTTGCTCAATCATGGACTTTGAAATATTTCGCCCGGTCCAAGTAGCCAAGCCTCAACTTCCCCTCTCTCCTTCTTTATCACCGTAGGAGGGAGGGTTTATTATTTTTGAATTCCTCAAGTTTATGACTCTTGGAAGTCTTTTTCTTCTTTTCGTTTCCCCTCACGAGGAATTAGGAACTGGTCCCTCTTCTTTGGAAGAGCCTTACGGAATCACCGACTTTCTTCCTGGGTGGAATCATCGATCTTGGTCAGCACCTGGGGTGGACCTTTATTGTGATACTTCTCTCAATATGGCCAACGTCGACAAAACGTTCTGCATCTCCCGGGTTCATCGCGCATTTGTCATGGAGTCCGGATAAGATTTTGCAATGAAAGCGCATTAATCTTGGATTTTTCCTTTTCATTCTCATCATCATCATCACCATTGTGGCCTTTACGACTTTGAAACTTAATCGCGGGGCTCCTCGCAGGTCTCGGCTAGATTTGAAGGGGTTCCTATTGCTCTTCTCTCCTTGGGCTGCTTGTCTGTTGTGGGAGCCTTCTCCACCCTCTTGGTGAGTCACCATACTCGATGCACATGGAATTCCAGCAGTTGATCGTTAAGCAGGTAGAAAATAAAAGCGACTATTAGTCCAGAGTTAAATTCATTTTATAAATGGTGCATAAATTGCTCTTTCCATGCACATACCACGGTGGGTTTCATTTTCGGGTTCTCAATCACGGGCAAGATAGTTAAGTAGGAGTTGCTCCTCATAGAGTGCTGAGCGAGGTTATCGTGAATCGTGCGCCCAGGCCAATTAGGCCGAGTGTTGTAACCATGCTCGATACCACTTTGCTTATACCGCTGCCAAAATGAAGTTTTTGGTTGATTTCTCAATAATGAGAATCCCAGGAGCTTGTAGCAGCAAAATGCCAATCTCCGAGTCGCGGGTCTTCTATTTACCTACCCAGCTCTTTGTACATAGCTGTGGTCTTATGTCCCTTTCCTTCGGGGTTTCTGTCTTCAAAAAATTTCGACGTGCTTAAATACTTGTTTAGCCTTCTAGGCTAAGCTCTTGGTTCGCATGACCCCTCTGACCAGTCCACTGCTCCCATTCAAATTTCTGGAGTTTCAATTCTCAAAATTCCACCGGTCCAGAATTCATGATCCGCCAGATCAGAAGGCGTGCCTCCTTACGCATTAGCCCTCGGTCAAGACGGGGTCTCTTTGCCTCTGTGGTAAGGTAGCGCACCTCCTTTGAGGCTACTCCCTGTCGGGTTTGGGGTTTCTAATGTAAGTAATTCCACGATTCCCTTGGGAACTTCGTGATTCTTGATCCCGATATGCCCCTAAAGTATTGGCTCTCGAGGCCAATACGGTCAATCTTGACCACAACCTTCACGAGACCCGCGATACTGAAAATCAGCCGGGGTTTTAGCCTTTCAGTTATCCCACTGCCACAGATCCCCTGGACTCGATCCTCCGACTCAGCAGCCTTTGCTTTGGCTATCCCTCTTGGCTATACTATGTTCCATGTGACCCGCACCCACCATATGACTCCGGCCGATATAACTTCCATGAGGATTTCCGAGGTTTTCTTCCGGTCTGGCAAGCCTGGTATGGATCCCAGGCTCCCCGATGTCTGCGATCTGGAAATGTACACATTTTTGTCCTCCATGACCATCTATGACAAATCGCAAAGAAATTGCGTATAGGGATATACGTGATTCCCGTTACTGGATTCGAACTCACCAGCGATCGAACCACGGAATATGGCGCTTACATCCTCCACTATCTCCAGCGTGACCCACCCACGACCTCCCGTCGGAATGTCGGATCATTAATTCCAATGTAGCACAGGATTTTTCTTACCTCCGAAAACTCATCGATGCCCAGAGCTCATTTCTTGAGTGCATTGACCAATTTCCACCAATGGGCTGATTCACGATCGCAGCCGATAAATCGCGCGGATCATGATTAGGTATGATGAATTTCAACGCCGAGGAAAGCTCCGATTCTTCGATCCCCGACTTCTGGTATCTCCTGACACGTATCCTCCATGATAGACGGTCCTGCGCCTATCGGGGATATCGGATCGCGATTCGATGTCGTGATTTCTGCACTCTCAAAATTTCCGATGACTGTATCGTCTTTCGGCTCTCCTCTCTCAATGGCTGCTGGGGTTTTAGCCCGATTGTAACTCTTGCGGATCTAGAGTTAGCGAGAGTTAGGAGAACTCTCCCAGTCAACGTTTACTAGCTGGCTTGGACTTTGATGTGGCGGCAACCTCCTCACACCTCGTTAGAGATCCAAAGCGGTTACGTGCCACTTTGTACTCTCTTCCCACCAGCTTTGTACAGTTAAGGGGAAATCGGCCGGTCCGGATGTTCTCTCCCTTCGGAATATGGATCTCTGACCCTAAGACTCTTCATTACCCATGAGAGCCTTAGGAAAATGGTGGTAAGGCCTTTTAACATTCTATCTTCTCTGCTAATCAATGGTGAGGTAGGAAGCTGTGGATTTCGATGAATTCTCATCCTTGATTCTATATTCCTCCCTTAGAAAGCTACCATCTCCGGGTTTTGAAGAGGGATGGTTCTCACCGATACAAGGTTATTAATACTGCCTTCAAGTTCCCATTTCTAGGTTACAGGAAAACCTTTCCAAGGAGGAAATCTCTACAAAGAGGTCTATTTTGGGGCTTTCCTGGATATGGGTGAAGAAACTAACTTCATGAGTGGGGATGGAAGCTAACTTAATTCAACCTATACTTAGATTCATTTATCAATTTAAATGTTACGCTTGGTTTCCTCTGTCATAAGCATATGTTTATAATTCTTATCAAAACACTACAAAGACATTCTTACAGGAATGGTATGAATTTCAGGGTCTATGAGCATATATGTATCATTCTATGAATTAGAAGAGGCAATATGTAAACAAAAAAACACTTATGGAAGCTTGAAATGGGTGCAAGCTAGCTGGGAGTGCTTTCGTTTCCACCAAACCGTCTGTACGTGGAAACTCACGTGGATTTACACTAGCCAACCCGAGGCACGAACCACGATGCCACAGGGGCTGCATCTCTTTCATGCGCTTGGGTGACCGGGAGTGAAGGGTTGCAATCCCTTCCTCTCCCTATTGTAAGCTCCCACTCTCATTGGTGCAGGGGTTCCCCTCTATAGAGTATTTCCTCTCAGTACGCCTCGTCATACATGCCTTATCCTCTAGCGAGAGTTTGTGTGTGGTGTGATTTCCCTGCATGGCAGTCGGGCACAGCGGCTCTGGATGCGTGGTTCACCATCCGCCCTCATCAAACCATCGCCTGCACCATTCCTTAGACCATTGTTAATTTTTAGGACCCAGCGTCCACTTTTGGACTTCTCTGCAGGCCGATTGGAGATCAAATATGAAGGTATTTAATTCTTGGTGGAAGTTAAGCATGGGCTTTTTGGTGCCTTCCACCACCATGCATTAGTCTCTTTTACGCATCCCCTCTCAACCAATCCTGCCAATGAGGACAAAGATGTTGTTCACATTCATTGACCCTCTCCTCAAGGTCCGACACATCATATTCATGCATAGGGTTTTCCATGGTCATTAGCGGTCAGTTATATTTACAAGCGGGGGTATTACAATGCATCAAATAACTTAATATGAATTACTATATAATCATATAAGTTATATAAATGCATTTGAAATATTGTATAGGATAACATTTATAAACAATTTTTAGGTAAATTGATCGGGGAGCATCCACGAGAGCATCATGTCAGCGCGTCAGCCAAAGCGAGCCATTGTATGAGGAGAAAACAACATCTGATTTGGGCCGATTAGCATGCACATTTGAAATTCACACCTTGGTATTTGATATTTCGCCCGCCGTTTTACACAAAGGCATTCCTTAGTCGAACACGTTATTATGAAAAGATAAGAGGCATTTTAAGGATTTTAATCTTTGGTAGATAGAATGGATTGTAAGATTAGGCAGGTTTAGCGGATTTTTGAAGAGGGAAAAGCGAGTATAGACACCCTCCACGTGTATCATTGTAACATTGTTGAGATTGACATTTTTCTTTCAAGGAAAGGAGAGGCGAGGGAAGCTTGTCACGAGGAAACCCTCATGTATAGTCATTGAATTAGCAGAAGGCTGATTCAATTTCCATGGATGTGTTTGACACCTTTGTATTGCTGATGTTGTGCTTATGTTTACTTGCTTCATTTTAGCATACTCACATTTGTATCTTGCATATATGATTAGCATTATCGGGTTAAATACACAGAGAATGAGTTTCAATTGTTTCTCTATTTAGGCAGTTACGTAGTCACGGTGAAGAAGGGACAACCTCCATGTAGAGTCGTCGAAGCTGACTAAGTAGGTGAGCCTTTGTTTCTCTTTCGAGTTGGGTTGGTTATTGAGCCGTCGCGGTGAAGCCTTGAGTCGAGGTGAGTCTCAAAGAAATCAGGAGAATGCAGGGGAAGGAAGAGGCGAACATCCCGAGAATGCGTGAGTGCCTGAGCCGGAGGAACCGACACTTGGAGTGTGGTTGAAGGTTGAAGGGTGATCGAGTGCATGAAGGTTCTCTGAAAGGAATCAGAGGCCATTTCAGGAAGGGATAGCCAGGTTCATGGAGAGTAGGCTTCGGTAGAGGAGCCGCTTGCAGACAAAGGATGAAGCTGGTGAAGTGGAGAACTCTTATAGAGGAAGAGAGAATGTGACTTGGAATCGTCAGCCGAACTCACGAGGTTCCATGGATAAAACAGGATCACGAATGGAGGCTATGCGAGGGTTTAAGCCCTTGACCGCAGAGAACGATTTCCATGCATGAAGCCAATCGGAGTTAGCAAGGAGGCAAAGTCCATGCACATTGAAATAAAGTGATTTCAGATCTGTCGAGGCCAAATTGATGCAGTAGACAGTGGCATGAATCCAGATGTCAGATTCCGAAGCATTCCGGTTTCCAAGGGTAAAGAGGCGTGGAGTGCGTGGATCCAGCGATTAGCGAAGTCCCGGCGTGTGATAACAAGTGGGACCAGATCCCGGTGGGAGGCGGTAAGGTATGCTCTCGGCACATCGGGTTGGGGTTTCCATTGCGGGAGGGTGCCATAAGGTCTGCTTGAGTCCAGCGAAACCCGACTTCCAGTTCCGAGGAAGATTCGAGAGAAGGCCTGGGTGATAAAAACTCCGAGTAGAGTTGGAAGAACATCGGTTCTTCGGGCAGAGTGGGCGAAGGATCACGGTGAAGTGACCCCTTCTTTGAGAGTGTGGTTGCCTTGAGAAATGGACATCCATACAAATTACCATCATTGTACTTATTAAATCTCCATCAAAAATAGAATCTCTACAACATCTAGTATATATGAAATAACAAGATAATTATTATACCATGATCATCATCTATAATTAAAAAAATTGAGTCAAATATCTATAGTTTAAGTGAATTTGGCAGCATCCATCTTGAGTAGTAAATCAAAACCATCTTATGTAATAAATATGCATCCAAATCATCAACCACTTTCCAATATATAAAATTGATGAGTCAATACCTAATAAGATCATCATGTATATAACTTAAAAATGAAAGTCAAATATTCCAATTAAGATCAATAACATGTAGAAAGTGACACATTTCCAACAGATGACATAAGTCAAAGTAATTACATCATACCAAATGATATAAATAAAAATGAAAAATTGTATATTACAAAATGAGTATGATCAATCTGATACATCATGTCCAAATGATATAAATTAGAAAAGTAATTACAACTCCACAATATTATGGTATGGGTGGTACGTGAAAATGAATTACATATAGTAGTAACCATGAAAAGAAGCATTATAACAATATATCAAGGTATCCGTCACGGTCTATATGATCGCCTTAGATGTCATTGGATGCTACCGACAATACCTCATCATCATCATCATCACCATCATTATCCACTTGCCAGTAGATCAATAACATGTGAAAGTGACACATTTCCAACAATTGACATAAGTCAAAATGATACATCATGTACAAATGATATAAATAAAAATGAAAAATTATGTAATGCAAAATGATACAAGTCAATATGATACATCATGTCCAAATGATATAAGTGAAAATGATACAACTCAATAATATGGTATGGGTGGCCGTGAAAATGATGCATATGATAGTAACCATGAAAAGAAGCATTATAACAATATATCAAAAATTATCCATGATGCAGTCTATATGATCATGAATGTCATTGGATGCTACCAGCAACTGCCTCATCATCATCATCATCACCATCATTATCATGATCATCATGACCATTATCGTTGTCATTTTCATCGACATCGGCCTCATTGTCATCTGTATTTGTGTTATCATGCGCATCATTTTCCATATCAGCACCGGACCCAACATGAGCTAGATCTATTTGATAAGGATCATCAGGATGTTCTAGAAGATCCTTGTACTACAAAAAAAAACATTTAGAATAAAAAGTTATTATTTATTTCATGCAATAATTAATTTCTTTGTTATATATTTAATATTACGACATATGAAATGAAACAATAATCATATTACATCATATCAAAGTGCACATACGATAATAAAATTTCAAATAAGTTATAGATAAGATGTCATTTCAATGATGTAAAACACACAACAATTCCAATAAACGTTAGTAAAGATCATAAAAAAAATTGTTATACATTTTAACTATCAACTGTAAATTATATTACATAACCGTAAGTACCAAGCATCTCCATTTTGTGCTATAGATGATTATGTTTTCCTATAAAATCCTTTGAGAGTTAATTGATCCATATATCTTCTTCTCTTATATTTCACAAATGAATATTTTTCTAGGACATTTTGGTACTGTAATATGCTTCAAAGGTCCTATGAGAATTAAGTAGTTTATATGTAATTATGAAGATGCTCTCGATACTTATTCAAGTGGACCACATCCAAATGTCAATCCTTCCAAAGAAAAAATTCAATACATCAAACCCTAAAGGGATAAAAATTATGACAGAAATGTAATAAAAGGTGTCAAGGTGTATTTCCTTTCCTTTCTTTGCCATGTCATGCCTTTCCATGTCATGCCTTGACTTTGCATGCCTTTCCATGCCATGCCTTGCATTGCCTTTCCTTTCCATGCATTGGTTTTCCTTACCATGCCATGCCTTTCCTTTCCATGCCATGCCATGTCATGCCTTGCATTTTCATCCATCCTAAGAAAGAAGACACATCCAACTAGGGGCCTGTTATCAACAATGTATGTAAAGGTATCTTATGATGACCAGGATGATGATGATGGACATGAGGATTATGGGGGTATTAAAGAAGGATGGTTTGATGGTGTAAGTATACTTTTTGTTGTGATATTTGTATTTTCTTGTACAACAATCAACAATTATAGGAAATCTCTCCATTTCAAAATAAAAATGAGTGAAGAGAAGAAAGACACTCAACTTAAGGTTTGCATGTTCAATCTTTTTGTTGGTAATGTTGTACCCTTGAATACTGGTGACCAGGTCCCTACAAAATGGCATTCTTATTACTGGACATTCCCTATCAATTGAAAAATCTAGTATGACTGGGGAGAGAAACGATGTTGATAAAAATATGAAAAATACCCCTTTTATGTTGTCGGGCTGTAAGGTGGAATATAGCTATGGGACCATGCTAGTAAATGATGTGGGATTAAGTACTAAGTGAATTGTATCAATGGATAACATATTAGAGGATAATGGGGAAGAAACTCAATTACATATATGCATGAATGGTGTTGTGACTTTTATTGCTAAGGATGGACTTACAGTTGCAGTTGTAGTATTTTCTAACCTCTTGATTAGATTATATACTAGACATACATAATACTCCAATGGAAAACCCCATATTTGAAGTAGGAAAGACTAAGGTTGGAGATTCAATTAATGGAATTGTTAGAATCTTTGCAATTGCGGTCACCATTGTTGTTGTTGTTGTAGTTCCAGAAGGAATTCCATTGGCTATCACCTTGACTTTAACTTATTCAATGAAGAATATGATGATTGACAAGACTTTGGTATGAAGTTTGTCCACTTGTGAGACTATGGATTCAGCTACAACAAATTGCAGTGAAAAAATGGGGACATTGACCATGAATCAGATGACGGTTGTTGAGGCATGCATTGTTGGAAAGATAAAGGTATCACCAGATAGTTCATAAATCCTCCCCTCTGTTTTACAATCCCTTCTTATTGAAGTGATATCCCACAATACTACAAGGAGGGTCTTTAAACCTGAGGGTGGTGGAGTGATCCAAAAATGAAAGGTATTAATAACAAAATGACATTAAATTGATACTCATGAATGATTTAAGAGTTCATCCATCATTAATCATGCTACAAATAAGAGAAGTAACATCAAGAATAAAGAGAAATAGACATAAAGAACTTGTTAACAGATTTCACCAATGTGTGGCTACGTCTCTGGGCTCACTTCCAAGTGGAGGACCGCTTTATTGATCCTTAATGATTAATTTCTATTTACAATGGCTCTTTGTTTTTACAAACAAGCTTCTGATCTATTGTACAAGACCTCCTTGAGAAAATGCACACATGCATCAACTGTCTCCTCTCAAAACATGACTCAATGCCTCTCAAAACATGAGAAATGGGCCATATGCTCAAGATGCTCTCACATTCCCTGTAACACAAAAATACCCTCACAAGCTCAAAGGTATTTTTTATATAGTTTTTAGGCTCAGTTATGGAAGCCCAACTTCCCACAAATATCTTGCCTCTTTTTGGGATCAAATCCCCCTCCAAATGGCTAAGAAATCTCCAAAAAGGCCCAATATGGGAAAAAACTATAACAAAATATCCACTTTGATATAAAAATTGAATTAAGCCCTTAAAGGTTGGGCACACGCCCCTTTTCCAGATTCGTATGAGTCATATGGCCAAGTTCCAACCCGCAAGGGTGCTACGCATTGGCCCCTCCTCTGTTATCTCCTAGTTGTATGGCGCATGCAATGGAACCGAGGGCCCAATCAGATGGATAATCCCCTGTCAATCGGCCCCATCTATGGTCACCACTCCTGGTCTCATGGAGTTGGCTGAGCGCTAGTCTTGTGGCCTTAACGTATGATGTATAAGCATCAGTGTTGAGTTGTGGGTGTATGGATGTAACATGATCACAGGCTGGGGCTAGACCCCAACCCTTTCCGCCTCTGCCAAAACCTCAAGGTAAGTTCAAATATTTAATTTGAACTTTGGTTAATAAGCACCAATGTGGGTGGGTTGGTAGCCCTACCCTGCCAAGACTTTCCCCTATGCCCAAAGGTCGCATGTTCGACTCTTGGGGAGTCCATAAAATTTTACAACAAAAACCAATGAAGGGGTTCCATGTGGCAGCCCATGACTGGGCCATGTGGCACCATTTAATTCACCCACGATGGTGACACTTGTCAAGCGATCATTCGCCCACATCTGCCACACCTGCCTAGTCAACAAGCCAATCCTCTACCACGTCACTATATGATCAAATATCACATGTCACCTCCATACAATGCCATGCCATCATGATGATGTCACTTGTCGTACTGCTGACATCATCATTGACTTTTTCTTGTTGATTTCTTTCCTGTTTGTGAATTTGATCACAAAATGATAACTTCCGCATATAGTATCTGTTTGAGGAAGTAAATATATTGCTGAAATCAGTGCGACGAGACAGATGCAATGGAATTGGTTTCATCTAATTCTGATAACTTTTATTTTTTAGCATTTTTTGGACCTGAGGATCCTCCTAGATCAATCCTCCCCACTTGGAAGCTTTTGTACCACCAAAAGTATGGTATCAATTGGTAAATAAGTGAGGATACTACGCCCTCACTTTTTCGATCTCCATCCACTTGGCCTGACTTGGATTTTTTCCCTTCAATTCCACTCGAAGATACTCCACATCACCCCTATGAGAAGTACAAATTCGTTTGTCCAAAATGGTGTCGTCCTGCAACTCATTCATATATTCAGGAGAAAAATATTCTATGGAAGGAATCTGAACACTCTCTCCTTTATCCTCGATCATAGGAGGATCATACAATCTCAAGTTTTCCACATTTACAATTGAATAAATTTGCATATATGGAGGAAATTCTAACCAAAAAGCATTAGAACCAATCTTGTCTATAATTTTGAAAGGACCATAATGAATTGGTTTTATCTTTTTACCTTCTCCTTGCAATATTTCCTTGTTGATGTATATCCATACTTGATATCTCACTTTGAACTAATGATCAAATCAATGCATGTCATGTCTCTCCTTGTACTTGGCTTGGATTTTCTCCAACTGTTCCTATACTGCCTGATGAATCAACTGGATCTATTCAATGAACTTTGTAGCCTTATCTACATCACTGTGTTTGTCTACTGTAATGTCTTTCCCAAAGAAAAAATCCAAAGGATATTTTGGCAAGTATCCCAAACATGTTTCAAATGAATATCTCTGACTAGAAGAATGTATGGCTCGATTATACCCATGTTGCACATAACACAAATGTTTATCCCAAAGATTAGGATATTTGTTGCAATATGCCCAAAGTAGATGCACTACTGTTCTGTTCACCACCTCAGTCTTCCTGTCCATCTATGGATGAAATGTTGTTCTCTTATTTAGTATGGTTTCCATAAGTTCCCGCAATCTTGAATAAAATTTTCCCATGAACCTGGAGTCTCGATCAGATACAATAGAAGTAGGTAACCCAAAATGAACCCATACATTTTCAAAGAAAATTTGCATTGTTTGTTTAACTGTGACTTGATTTTTACAAGGAATTAGAACACACATCTTGTTGAACCTATCCACAAATACATACAATTAATCATGACCTTTCCTAGACATAGACAATCCCCCCACAAAATCCATAGATACACTTTCCCATGGTCTAGAAGGAATAGGATGTGGAGTGTACAATCCTAAATTTTTGTTACTTTGTTTTCTTATTGCACACATAATACATCCTTTTACATACTTAGACACAGTTTCATGCATTCAAGGCCAATAACAAAACCCTTGTAACTGAGCAACTGTCTTGTCTACAACAAAATGTCCTGCTATAAGAGAACTATGTGCCTCCCTGATTACATGGACTCTTTAACTTTATGGAATACACAACTTGCCCAAATGATACAAGAGTTTGTCTTTAATATGATAATTTAATTATTCTTCCCTTTTACCATGACTTAAAGTTGCATAGACTTCTTTAAAATCTTTGTCCTCGGCATATTGTTCAATGTAAATTTCATGATTATTTGAATTGTGCTTAAGGATTGTAGAAATTGTACTAGGAGGCCTTGATAACATATCAACAAATTTATTATGAATTCCCTTCTTATATCTAATGACCAAATGAAATTGTTGTAAAAATCCCATCCATCTAAAATTCCTTGATTGTTGTAGCTTAGTTTGTGATTGAAGATACTGTAATGGTTGGTGATCAATATGTATTATTGTTTCTTTTCCCATTAAGTAATGTTTCCACTTTTTAACACTTTGTACTAAAGCATACAATTATTTATAATAGGTTGGATAGTTAATTATTGTTGTAGTGAAGGTCTTAGAATGATAGCATATGGGATTTATGTGTTGCATCAACATTTCCCCCATGGTATAGTCACTTGCATCGGTTTCAATTTCAAAATACTATTGGAGATCTGGCAATTCCAAAACAGGAGTTGTACTAATCTTCACTTTCAAAGTGTTGAAAGAATTTTGTTGGCTTCCTCCCCACTGGAATCCCCTTTTCACACTTGTCAAAGCGTGTAAAGGGGCTGCAATTAGAGAGAAGTTTGCAATAAACTTCCTCCAATACTGTGTTGCCCCCATGAAGCTTCTTACTTCAGTTACATTCGTAGGCTTTGGCCAATTTACAATGACCTCAAATTTAGAGGGATCAATCTTGAGTTCTCCACCCCCTACAATGTAGCCCAAATATACAAGAGATGTTTTTCCAAATTCACATTTTGACAACTTCACAAAAATATTCTCTCTCTGCAATACTGAAAGTATCTACCTAACATGTTGGACATGCTCTTCACTAGTCCTACTAAAAATAAGAATATCATCTAAGTAGACTATTACAAAATCATCAATGAATGGCCTGAATACATCATTCATAACCCACATAAAAGTAGCAGATGCATTAGTAAGCCCAAATGGCATCACTAACCATTCAAATAATATATGTTTTGTTTTAAAAGAAGTTTTCCATATATCCTATTCAGCAACTCTGATTTGATGGAAACCACTTCTTAAGTATAACTTAGTAAAATAAACTGTGTTTTTCAATTGATCTAATAAGTCATCAATGCGAGGAAGAGGGTAACAATTTTTTACCGTGATTTTGTTCAAGGCTCGAAAGTCCACGCACATGCACCATGTGCCATTTTTCTTTGGAGCCAGGATGATAGGTGACCCACATGGAGAAGCACTTGGTATGATGACCCCTTGTTCAATCAACTCTTCTACCTGTTTCTTTATCTCTGCATTTTCCAAAACTGATAACTTGTACATTCCAATGTTAGGAAGAGGAATATCCTATTGCAATTGTATCTCATGTTCAACTTTTTGTTTTGGAGGTAATCCTTTCAGGACTTGAAATATATCATCATAGTTAGAAACAATTCTAACTAAGTCATCTTTCAACTTTGTATCACAATCTTGATAGTTTCCTTTACTTTTACAACCATTAGTAAATATATTTTACTGACATTTACAATTCTCTTCATTTTCCCTGAGTTGATTAGTGATAGATTCAATTTCTTCTGATGAGCCCTTACAACATATTATTTTCCATGTTTAGTTAATTGATACTTATTGTCTTCACGATAGAATATTTCCTTTCTTTCATACATATATGGACTCCCAAGTACAATACCACATATATCCAGTGGAACCACATCTAACTCAACCTCATCTATAAATTGTGAATTGATAGCAAACTTTAGGAAACATTGCCTATTCACATGCAACTGATTATCATTATGAATCCACCCTAAAAGATATGGTTTATTATGAGGTTTAATAGTTAATCCCAACTTTTTAACAATTGTCTCTGATATCAAGTTTACTTGTGAGCCACTGTCAAATATAGTATAAATTTTTTTATGTTTGGAAATTACTCTTATGTGAAAAAGTTATGTGTGTTTGATCTCATCAACTTCATTATCAACTTTGAAATACTAAACTGAAGAACTTGTACTAGCTTCAGACTTTTTAGCTTTGATTCCCATGACTCTGACCTTGGTCTCATCTCTTGAATCAAACCCCAAGTTTGTTTGAGCTATTGCAGTAGTCTTTGGCTTCCCTTTATTTCCGAACTTTGTTGGTTTCAATTTTGGGTGAAGAATCCAACAACGATCGTAACTATGGCCTTCTTTATTACAATGAGTGCATGTAGGTTTTTCCTTCTTCACTGTATTAGTCTTCTTCACTTTAAATTTCTCTTTACCCTTGCCTTTGAATTTTCCTTCAATAGGTTTAAATGGTTTTACAAAATCAACATTTACATTCTTGCCTCTAGATTCAAGATGAGTCGCTTGCACACACACCTCATCTAAGCTAGTTGGATTAAACATAAGAATGGTATGTCGTAAATAGCTATGCAAACCACCTATGTACTTAAGCAATATATCTTGAGTATCCAATGGTATTACCAACAATAAAGCTCTTTTTTGAATCTCCTGTGTATAACTTTGAATAGTTTGTCCCTTTAATTGCCTAAAGTTCTTCCATGACATAATATCTTGTTGCATTTAAGCTAGAGGATAAAATTGCTTTCGTAATACTAGAGGATAAAATTGCATTTAACAAGATAAAGTAGGAAAAAATAGGATCTTAAAAGTTCTGCCGACATGATCAATCCACAATGGGGATTGATCCAATGAATAATATATCAAATAATAATAAGAATACTCTTTGCAGTTACATTATTCAACACTGCCCCTTTACAAGAAGGGTATTCTACAGCAACATCATGCAAGAGAGAGAGGACAACATCATCAACAACATCAAGTGGGTGAGAGGACAGCATCATCAATATCATCTTGGAACACTGACTGGCGTATCTATAAATCATCAAAAGTTTTCTTCATCGGCAACATCGTCATTCTCAAAGGAAAGTCATCATCATCTGCATCAATATGTATTAGTATAAAAACTGATACATCATCATCATCATCACAGTACAAGGTTGGCTCATCATAATACAAGACTAGATTTACTTCACAGTTGTCAAGCTGGAAGCTCAGTACTCGTCTCATCTCAATGTCTTGCTTTACATCACAACACTCAGGCTGTAAGCAAGATACTAGACTAGATTTATGTCACAACTATCAAGATGGAAGCACAGTACTAATCTCATCTCATCGTCTTGCTTTATGTCACATCACTCAAGCTGGAAGCACGATACTCATCCTACTTTACGTCACAACCATCAGGTCAGAAGAAGGATACTATATTGGCTTTACATCACAGCTATCTAGCTGGTAGAACACTACTAGTCATATCACATCATCTTTCTTTACATCACAACCATCAGGTCGGAAGCAAGGTACACATCCTACTTTACGTCACAACCAATAGGTTGGAAGCAGGGAACTAGACCTACTTTACATCCCATCTATACAGTCGGAAGCATAGTATAGTCACACATCATCTTGATTTATGTCACAACTATCAGGTCGGAAGCAAGGTACTCGTACTGCTTTAAGACACAACCATCAGGTCAGAAGAAGGATACCAAACTGGCTTTACGTCACAACTATCCAGCTGGAAGCACAGTACTAATCATATCACATCATCTTTCTTTATGTCACAACTATCAGGTCGGAAGAAAGGTACTCATACTGCTTTACGTCACAAACATCAGGTCGAAAGAAGGATACCAGACTGGCTTTACGTCACAGCTATCCATCTGGAAGCACAGTACTAGTCATATCACATCATCTTGCTTTACATCACAACCATCAGGTCCGAAGCAAGAGATGTCTCATCACAACATCTACTCCCCCTTTCGAGGAGGTTCCTTTCGGAATATACCAAGATTATCTCAAAAGTACTCAAACTTTATGCGAGATAATGGCTTGGTCAACACATCAGCAACTTGTTCATCCATGCTAATGTACTGGAGATTTAAGGCTCCTCTCTGCACCATGTTATGGATTTAATGATAACAGATCTGTATGTGCTTCGACCTGTCGTGGAATACAGGATTCTCTATCATCTTTATGCAGCTCTGGTTGTCACATATAATCAAGGTTGCTCTCATCTCTAAGTCAAATAGGTCAGTCAACAACTTTCGAAGCCATATAGCTTCGCAATTGGCAGAACATACAACAATGTATTCTGCTTCCACTGTGCTAAGAGAAATACTAGATTGCTTCCTACTCTGTCATGAGATCATAGCTGATCCCAAACTAAAAAAGCATCCTAAAGTTCTTTTCCTATCAGAAACACTTCCTGCCCAATCTGCATCAATATATCCACTCAATGTGAAATCATGATCTCCATCATATTTGAGACCACAATCTATTGTACCTTTAAGGTACCTCATCACATGTTTTGTAGCCACTAGGTGAACACGTCTGGGTTCTACCAGAAATTGACTCAAGGTGTTCATGGAAAAATAGATGTCTAGTCTAGTGTTCATTAGGTACATCATCGATCTAATAATCTGCCTGTATAGTGTGGCATCAATCAATTCTGACTAAGTATCGAACAACAACTTCAGCTTTGCTTCCATGGGTGTATTCATGGGATTGCATTCCAACATGTCGAATCTCTTCAAGATTTCGACTGTGTACTTCCCTTGGTTAAGAAAGATCCTCTCAAGAATATTCCATACCTCAAGACCTAAGAAATAATGCATTAGGTCAAGGTCTTTCATTTCAAATTCTGAGGAAAGTCTCTTTTTACATTCAATGATGAGATTTTCTTCTCCAGTTAAGAATAAGTCATCCACATATAGCAGTAAGATTACTGGCTCATCGTTCATGATTTTGAAGTAGAGGTTAAAGTCTTCTTTAATCTTGGTAAAGCCTAATATCGTCAAGAAACTATTTATATGGCCATACCAAGCTCTAGGAGATTGCTTCAATCTGTATAAGGATTTCTTCAATCTGTAGACACGAGAATTCCTATTTTCAACCTCAAATCCTTGAGGTTGCTCTATATACACTTCCTCTTCGATGACACCATTTAGGAAAGTTGTCTTCACGTCCATATGGTCCAGCTTCCACTTCCTCTTAGCTGCAAGAGCTATGATGGTTCTGATCGAAGTGTATCTGGCCACAGGAGTGAATGTCTCTTCATAGTCGATGCCTTCCTTCTAGGAAAATCCACAAGTGACAAATCTTGCTTTGTACTTCTCAATACTTCCATCAGCAGCATGTTTTATTTTGAAGAGCCATCTAGAGGATACCACATCTTTATT
>SNQJ01S0018879.1:58524-75089 GCA_010110895.2 Picea sitchensis
GACCTTGGAAATTGTGATTTGGATATTGTTGTCTATTTCCTCCACTGGTATGAGGGTTACCTTGATTGCTCCCTCTTCCTCTACTTCTTCCTCTGCCTCTCCCTCTGCTGAAGGAGAATTGAGTTTTGAAGGCATTTGAAATTGACTCATCTATGAGATGCAGTCTTGTCTCATGTGTCACCAGAGAACCAATTAACTCATCTGTTGAAAATCTTGACATATCCTTGGATTCAAGGATGGCTGTTACAACCATTTCAAATTTCTTGGGTAAACTTATGAGGATTTTCTCAACAATTCGTTGATCAGTGATTGTTTCACCAATTAGTCTGATCTGGTTCACGATTCCCATGACTCTAGTCATGAACTGATCTACAGTTTCGGACTCTGTCATCCTGAGAGTCTCGAATTGTGTCCACAAGGACTGCAGTTTAACTGTTTTTACCCTATCATTTCCTTGGTAGGAAGATTTGAGGATGTCCTAGGCCCATTTGGAAGTACTAGCACCTGTTATTTTCGAGAAAATCAAATCATCCACAGAATTCTGTATCCAGAATTTCGCTTTGTTTTCTTTGGTCCTCAGAGTTGCCTGAGCAATTCTCTGCGCATTTGTCATGGCAGTGAGGGCAGCTGGATCGGGTTCCACATATCCAAGATCCACTAGTTCCCAACACTCTTGTGTTTCCAAGAATGACCTCATTTGAAGATACCAAAATTTGTAATTCTTACCAAGAAGAATCGGACTTTGAGTTGGGCCTAGATTTCTAAATGATGCCATTTCAAAAAAGAAATTGCAGAATTACAGAGGAAAATTTTATATTTACCTCCGATCGGTGAAATTTCAATTTGCCGATGGACGATGGGAGCTTATCGGGTTTGAATTGGCCCTATGTCTCCTTGCAATGTGACCACGTGCTTTAATGTTAAGGTGCTACGGGATTTTCTGGCTCTTTGACTTTCAAATTGCCGAAATGCGAAAAATCACCTTTGGACAATTCAACGGTCCAGATCTTATCGGGATATCACGAATCGAGATTTCGCGAGTTCTGATGTCGAGGTTTTCTGACTCCTCGAATCCCCGGTCTCCGATTTTCCGATGGCGCTGTCCTATCGGGACTTTTCCCGATGGCTTCGTTCTGCGACACGCGTCCTCAACAGATGGACGACTCAGATCTGCATCGGGGAGTTCACCATGGAGATTCCCGATTCCACGATTTTGATGATTTGACGTCAACTAGGCCCCACCACGGAGCTTTCCTCCTGTCGGGATTTCAGACTTCAGAGTTTTGAAGTGCTTGAGCTTCTTGTCCTCAATAATCATGAAACGTTGAATCCCGATATGCCGATGGGCACTTTCCTTTTCGGGACTTTTTCGAGTCCTCGGAGTTACGCCATGCATCCTTGAAAGATGGACGGTCCTGATTCAACCTCGGGATATTGCGGTTGGTGATGCTCCATTGACACAATGTGTCTGTCAACTTGAAACTCCGAATGCCGAAACGCCAACGGGCGCTACGATGTTCACCACGTGTCCGGACAAACGGACGGTTGAGATCTGATCGCGATTTCACGTATCGCGGTTTTGCGAGTTGCGATGTCAAATTTCTTTGACAACTTGAAACCCCGAATGCTGATATGCCGACAAGCACTACGATGTTCACCACGTGTCCAAGATAGATGAACGACTGAGATCTGATCATGATTTCGTGTATCGCGATTTTGCGAGTTGCGATGTCAAGTTTCTTTGACAACTTGAAACCCTGAATGCCGATATGCCGACGCGTTGATCTGCTGCCACCTGTCCTCTGAGATGGACGGCTTACAGGTCCTCTCGGGATTTCACGATATCACGTATCGGAGTTTTTGGAGAGTAGTTTCCTTTGCTCGTCCAACTCCCGATTCCTGATTTTGCAATGGAATAGGATCTCGCCACGTGTCTCTTGATGGACGGTCAAGATGACGTCGAGATTTCTCAAATTAAAAGTTCTCTTGTGCGCTCCAAATGACTAACTGTCGTGCACCTTCTTGTTGATCTAACGACTGTCAGGCCTTTGCGCAAGATCTGACGGCTGAAATGATTTCGTCTTTTCCGCTCTCTGCTCATCCGTTCTGGACTGGTTTCCCTCTCTGGATTCATTCGCAGGATGAATCTTATGGCCTCAGTGGAAGTTCCTACACCTAAGACGTGTTCTTTACACGTGTGGAGGACAGATTCGTGAATCTTTCAAATATTTGAAAGAATTTCATGACTTCTTCGTGATCATCTACAATATTTGACAGATTTGAGCGAATTTCGCAAAAACTTTAAACAATTGTGGCTTCTGCACTAGTCTTTAACAATTTTGAATGAATTCTTCGAGTTCTTTCGACATTATTTTGTTCTGCAGCTCTTCTGCATCAATATTTGACGGTTCTTTGAAAAATTGTGTAGGTTTCTTTAAAGTTTCTTCTTCTCCGTTCTCTGCTTCCTCATTCTTTCGAGTGAAGTATGCTCTGCAACCTCGCAAGCTTCTTACGACAATCTTTAAAGAGTATTACGAACAGCTCTCCAAGCCTTGTGAAAAGGCTGTGTCGCGTGCTCTCAAGATCTGTGAGGCTCTGCGCTGTAAGGATCGAGTTTCTCTCCGGACTGTGTGAAGAGGCTTACACCTGAAGCTCTGATACCATGATAAATTGTGAATCAAAGAGAAAATGCAGAGAGAAAGAATAGAACAGTATATTGGAATGTATGAAGAAGTACTGAACTTAGTTACAATGCAAGATGGTTGAGCTAAATATGCTCAAGCAAGACAAAAATAGAAAGTACAACTGTCCAGTACAACTGGCAGTGTACGGTCAGACTATTGAGGGTACAATATATTTAACAAAACATGGATTTATCAACATTTGTCCTGCAGTGGCTAGTCTCCTCACTGGGTGTTAATCATATAATCCATCTGTTAGTGGCTGGGATATGGGACCTTGCTACTTCGTCCTATGCAGTAAAAGTGTCTATACAAAGAGATAAATCTTTCTTAGAAAACTCGTGAGCGGGAACATTTAACTCTACAAATGTGTTCAAAAGAAATTTGAGTTCCTTCGTTCTTTACAAGATTGGAGAAAGGGTCAAATTTCGGAGATTTATTTTACTATGGATCTGTTCATCTAGTCAATGGATATCTTGAAATCTCCTAAAATTTGAATATGCTTGACATTTTTTTGTTGCTAGCCTTATCTACCATCACAGAGAATTAAGCTTTGCCCAGTGATTGGTACCCTCTCCCAATGCTTCTTTGAAACTATTGTTTTTAGTTTCCTTCAAATATAAAACTCCTCCCCAACTTCTGTGCTCTCCTTGACAACGTCCATGAAAATGTTCCCATGCATAGGATTTGTCTATATGAAGGCTTGGAACGTCTCTGAATGAGAGGAACGTGTGCCCAAAATGAGTTCAACATTCCTATTTTTTTTGGAGCACGCACCATGCACTTTCCCTAAGAATCCTTAGTCTTCCTTTTCGCAACATCATTAAGTGGTGAAGAATTCGACAGTGTATACTTTTAAACACCCATTGCCACATTTCAAAATTTTCAATGTATACCAGACTACTTTTACTTATAATGATGTTAAGGAGTTTGGGATATACGACATCTTTCATCTTTCTGTCTCACTTGTTCCTGCACATGTTTTGTAAAGTCAAAGCCAGGCTGCACTCCAAGAGCCACAAGCAAGTACTTCACAAGGCGTAAAAAGAGTCATCAATTCCTCAATTGCTTCCCGAGGAATTGGTTGAAATGGTGTAAAAGGAGTCATCACAACATTCAGAAATTCAAACGATCATTGGAGTATGTCTCCGGAGGATCCAAAATGATATGTTTAAGCGGTAGGGGAAAATATTATTGATAGGAATTCGATATCTTTGAACAATGCAACCACTGTAACTCAAAGGCCAGCCATTTTCCAGCAAAAGGAAACAAAGCTAGGCATTATTCAGCCGTGCAATATTATGATACAAATATTTATGGCTGGGAAAACTTTAGCAAAAAAAAAGTGGCATTATTTAGGTAGACTATATTATGAACATAGATAATCATGGCCGAGAAAGACTCAATAAAAAGTAAATTAAATTAAAAATGAGCAGCGTTTGCATACCTGATATTAGTAATTTATTGCGATTCTACAGGCTAATTATTTCAAAATGACTCTCAGCCGAATCAACAGAGTGCCAAGGATCACATAGACAAAATCAGGAGTTGCATAACTTATCTTACTTAAATATCAATATTTAACCTTCGAATCCCTGTAAAATGCACATCGACAGAATCGACGAAGTATAAGAAACTCGATTCAACCGCCGAATTGAGCCATGAAAACATGAAAAGATCTCAAATTTCACGATACAGATCTCGTTGATTAAGTAGAATAGCCTTTCAGTTTGATCACACTGGTGAGTCAAAAAAATAGAAGTTTAACCACATGAAAATACTATGCTGGAAATGCATATCGGAAAATGGAGAATTGGGTTCCTTCTAAAATTTTTGCCAATTTAAAATTGGCGTCTATATTTAAACTTTGCCACCAAATTTCCCTACCTTTCTAATATTTATCCATTGTCACACCATTAGCAACTATATGACCATAGGTTTGATTCTTCCACCTGTAAACTGTAACACCCTGTTTCCCCCCCAACTTGTTAATATATAACTGGACTGGCCAAGAACTATGGCAAACTCATAAATGTGAATATGTGATGTAAATGGACCTTGAGGAAGAGGTCAATGAATATGAATGACATTTTGAATTTATTGCAGGACTACTGATGGGGGGATGTGCAGAAAAAGAGACCACAATGGCGGTGGAAGGCACCTGAAAAGGTGGCGTTAACCTCCACTGAGAATTAAATACCGTATTTGGACTCCATTGGCCCGGAGAACCAAAAGCGGCTCGCTGGCCCTAAAATTCAATGCCTCACAGGCTGGTAAGTGGATGGCTTAATGAGGGATGGGAGGATGAATCGCCCATTCGTAGAGCCATCAGGCCTGATCGACGCGAGGGTAATCATGCCACACGCAACCTTGCGAGAGGATAAGGCGTATGGCAGAGACGATTGAAAGGGAAGATGCGAGGGGAACTCTGGCAGTTTTTACGCAGAGTGAGTGGTAGCAGAGAGGAAGGATTGCAACCTTCACTCTTGGTCACTGGCAGATGAAGAGATGCAGTCTCGACAATATCGTGGTCTCAGCTCGGGGGTGGCTAGTGGTAAATCCACTGGGAGTCACTACGCCTACGGTTGGGTGGAAACGAGCACCCCTCTCAGCAATGGTGTAAAACTTGATGTTATTTCTGATAAGTGTTTTGCCTTTGGCATCTGGAAATATATGTATTCTGATAATTATGCTCATAAGCTATGAAACTGTGAATGTTTTGATTATAAGAAGGTCTGTATGGTATTTTGATGAGTATTAGTAGTTGTATATGTTTATAACAGGAAAACCATGCATGGCTTATGTTGATAAATGAATCTAAGTATGCATAAGTTGAACCAAGTCCGACTTCCAGTCCGCTCTCGGGAATTTGTTTCCCCTGATCTGTCTCCAAGAATGCCTTGGGATAGACCTCTTCATAGAGATCTCCCTCCTTGGAAGGGTTTACCAAGAATCTGGAAAAAGGACTTGAATGTGCAAGTCTTAACAACCCTGTATAAAGAGGAATGACTCTCGTAAAATCCTGAAGTAGCAACGTAGGGATAAGTATTGATCAACATATGAGATCCTATCGGGGATTCTGCGGTCATTCACGATCGTTAAATCAAAGGAATAAATGAGGGCATTAACTTCCATTAACCGTTTTTCCTCTATCTTCATGAATAGCAAAGAAATATGAATCGTAGACCCCCAGGCTCCATGAGAACATCTAGACCGTTGGTTTTTCCATGTCCAAAGAGCAGTAGGAAAGGGCACGGCATCGAGACCGATCTGAACCATCAGATATTAGCTAGGAAACTCGACATTCATTAGATCCATAGGGAGATAGATGAGAGTTAAGCCTCGTGAATAGGGGCAAAAGGATCCGAGCCATCCATCCGAGGAGGACAGGTGGCAGAGATCCAGGGAACTCATGAACTCAGAGGTTCGCGAGGTAGGAGTCCAAAAGTTGGATGCTCCAAGTCGTGAATGGCGAAGCCACGAGAGGATCAGACCCATCCATCTGAGGAGGACAGGTGGCAGAGATCTAGGGATCTTGTGAACTTGGAGGTTCGTAGGGTAAGGGTCCAAGCATTTGGTACTCCAAGTCGTGAGACGCAAGGAGCGAGGAAGAAGGGTAGCTGTTGGATCTGGGTCATAGGAGAACCATCGGATCTACACGTAGGATCGTGTATCGAGGTTTCGTAGGTTGAAGCTCGTGATCTTGGCAACAAAAGCTACGAAGTCGTGAAGCACGATATTCTGACGAGATCAGAACCACCCATTATTTGGGACACGTGTCAGGAGATCCCGAGGAGTCGGGGATCGGAGAATTGGAGTACTCAAAGGTGTGAATCTCTTACATGTTAGAATCACGAAATGCGATACTCCGACAGGCAGGAATATAGCATGGTCCACACAGGAGTCGGTGGAGGATAGGTGGCAGGTTAAAGACTGGGAGCCATCGAAGAATCGGGATTCGAGGAGTCGGGAATCTCGTAGGCGCATGCATTTTGGCATCGCAAACCCCGAAACCCCCGATGAGGGGTAAGGTTGTGGTCACAGGGTGATGGTCACGTGGACCAAGGGCTGAGCCAGGAGGGCTAGCGTGAAAAAGGCATGTCGGGAATCGAAGAATCACGAGTCTTGGGGATGTTCGCACATCGACATTGAAAATGTCGAAATCCTGATAGGAGCCTAGGACCGTGGCCATATGAAGGCAGGTCACGTAGACCAGCAGCATAGCCAGTAGGACTAAGGTAAAAAGGAACCCATCGAAAATCAGGGATTTTGTCCCTTGGGGTAGAATGAAAATTTTTACTACGTTATAGTGGGTATGTGACAAATTGGTACCAGAGCATGGTTACAACACTCGGCCTGATTGGACTCATGCGCGAGTCACGCATAAACCACGTTCGAAGCACTTCTATGAGGAGTAACTCCCTGACTTGACTCCCTTGTCCAAGATTAAAAACTTGGAAAATGAGAACCCAACTGTGTATGCAAGTAAAAGAAGTTATGAATTTATGCGCAATTTATAAAAATGAATTTAACTCTTGACTAACAACCAGCGTTTGTCCTTTCACTCAAGTGGACGATCACCTGCGGGAATCTACAAATGTAGAAAATGGTGACTCACCAAGAGGTGGGAGAAGGCTCCCACAACAAAGATAAAGAGTCATATGAAAGAAGAGCAATAGGAACCCCTCCAGGCCTAGCTGAGACTGTGAGGAGTCTCATGGTCAAATTGCAAAGCTACAAGGCCGACAATGAAAGGATGATGAAAGAACAAGAAAAGCAAACCGAAATTAATGCAGTTCTACTGCAGAGCTTATCCGACCTACAACGACAAATGCAGCATGAACCTGAAATGCAGAATCATGGTCATGTCAGTGGCCACATTGAGAGAATCACATCCAGAAAGGTCCACCCCAGAGGTAAAGGACCAGTGCCAGACGATTCCACTGAGAAGGAAGCTGGTGATTCAGAAGGCTCTTCCAGCAGCAAAACCAATTCCTATTCTCAAAAGAAACAAAAGAATCAAAAGGCTTCCAAGATTCATAAATCTGAGGAATTCAAAAAGGCCAAACCTCCCTCCTTCGATGGTGAGATAAAGAAGGGAGAGGAAGCTGAGGCCTGGCTACTCGGACTGAATAAATATTTCAGAGTCCATGACTTTTCAGAGAATTTGAAGGCCCGAGTGGCCACTTTCAATCTGAATGGAAAGGCTTCCATATGGTGGGAAGACCTTAAGAATATGAAAGGGGTCCACGAGGAGGACTTGTCTTGGAAAAAGTTTGAGAAGTACTTTCGGAAGAAGTATTTGTCGGAGGAAGAATTTATTTCGACGAGAAGGCTAAAAGAGTTTTATGAACTCAAAATTGGACAACTTACTATGGAGGAATGTGTCAACAAGTTCCTTGACTTATTGAGATGTGTACCCTACATCAAAGCGAAGAAAGAGAAGGCACAATGCTTAATGATTGGCTATCAAGAATACCGAAACCGAATTGAATTTGACAAACCAAATACCTTAGAAGACACTATATGAAAGGCACCATATTGTTCATGACAATATGTACATCAGGCAGAGTCTCATGGATAGTGGAAACAAAAGAATGGTTCAAAATTTTTAGAAGAACGTCCGCCGAGGTTAGTATAAATGGTGTCTCGGTGGATGGAAATAAAACTTACGGACTGTACCGATAAAGGCCCGGTAGCAAAAGAAACCTTTGGAATGATGGAGTTGTGGAGAGAGCATCTCGGAGAGGTACATCCACACCGACAATAGGAATGAATTTCAAAGGTTTATATAACATCTGAGGAAGATACCATGATCCAATGATGTGGCAAGGAGTGTGCCCGCAATTTATGCGACCTTGGATAATAACCAGTACGACCACCAAGCACCGATGGGTAGGGAAATAGAAGGTATGATTTTCAACCATTTGATGTCTGTTTTGATTGACCCTAATTAAAATTTGAGTTATATATCCCCTAGAGTTGTTGATAAGTGTAGCTACAACCACGAAGAAAACTAAACCATGGTTATTATAGCTAGCCACGGGCACCAAAAGATTGCTAGAATACCATCTATAATTAATGTTGGTGAATTCCCACCAAGAAAGCAATGCTATGTATTATCCCTGGGATCATACAATCTGTTCATTGGTATGGACTGCCTAGCTGCCCATAAAGCCAAGCGGGTGTTACTATAAAAACCTTAGGGAATGTGTGAAAGAAGGAAAAATGATATCCCTTCAAGGGATCCGAAAACGGTCTCGGTGAGACAAATATCAACGTTGCAAATGAGAAAGGTAATGCGAAGGGATGTCCCCTATATGCAATATAGGTGTTGAAAAGAACCAGTGCATGAAATACATTGATCCGCCCTATCGAGAGAATACCGAGATGGTTTCCCCAAATGAGATCACAGGGTCTACCTCAGAGGAGAGACATTGACTTCTCGATAGAACCCGCACCAGGAGCAGTGGTGATTGTCTAGAACACCCTACAGTGAGCATGCGAGTTAGTTGAACTCAAATTTCCAATTGAAAATAAATGATGGAAAAAGGTTATATTCGACCCAACGCGTCCCCATGGGAACACGAGTCCTGGTTGTGAAAAAGAAGGATAGCACCTTTAGGCGTATAGATTACAAACAACTTAATAAAGAAGTAACCATAAAGAACAAATACCCTTGCCCAGAATCGATGATCTATTTGTTGATTTGGAGGTGCGTTTGTTTTCTCAAATATTGAAGCAGAATTCGGTATACCATGGTCCCCGAATTAAGGGTGAAGACATCCATGAAACCACTTTCCGGACACTGTATGGTCACTATATGAGTTTGTGGTGAGTGTCGTTTGGGTGTAATGCCTACCACTTTCATGTGTAATGAACAATGTACTTAGTAAATTTTAGATAAATTTGTACTGAAGAGTATTCATTGATGATATATTAATCTACTCTAAGAACGAAGAGAAGAACATGAAAGAGCATCTTAGACTTGTGCTTTGCAAGTGCTAAAGAGAGCATCAACTCTATGCTAAATTAAACAAGTGTGACTTCTTTCGAAGCAAATACACTACTTGGGACATGTTCTATACAAGGAAGGGGTAGTAGATCCCGACAAGATCGGGTCTATCATGGAATAGCCCAAAGGATGTCTGGAGTCTTGAGATCCTTTATGGGATTGGCGGGGATACTGTAGGAGATTTATAAAAAGATTCTACACAAGTTGGTTGTCCAATCACTGCCCTATAGAAGAAGGGGACAAAATTTCCGTGGACACAGTGTGGAGAAATATTTCAAACCTTGAAACGTCTACTAACCCATGCACTTGTGTTGAAAATCGCTGACCTAGAAGATGACTTCCTTGTGTGCACAAATGCTTGTAAGGAAGGGCTTTCCGGAGGAGTCACTTATGCAGGAAGGAAGTTTGATCTGTTATGAATCCCAAAATTGAATGAACATGAGGTCAACTATGTGACTCATGATCTAGGAGTAGCTACCATAGTGCATGCCTTAAAAATGTGGAGAGCATTGCCTCACAGGAAGAATTTGTGCTTATGGCAGAGATCCTTGTGGATTACGGTATTTGTTGAAGTCAGCAAGATCAATGCTAGACAAGCTAGATTAGTGGCCCTCCTTAGCCAATTTGAATTTGAAATCAAACACATTAGGAAGGAGAATAGGGTGGGCTGATGCCCTTGGCGAGCATGAGAACGAATTGACACAGCGGTGAGTACCCTCTGAGGAGCCAGATGTCAAAACGAGTCAAAGAGGCACAAGAAATAGATCCTTAAGCCGAAATCTGACCACAGCCCTGCCTACAACAAGAGCCAGGGGTAAAATGAAGGCTATCGAGATGAGCAGCGAAGGTCTGCTCACCCTGAGAGAGAGAAACTATACATTCCAAGTGGCAGTGACTTAGAAGAGGTTCATCATGGATGAACTACATAAAGACCCTTTGAATCACCCGGGATACGAGAAAATGATTAACGCCACTAGAAAACAATTTCTTGGACGGGTTGAAGAAGGACATGGCCAAATATTTGTCCCAATGCATAGAGATATAGCGAGGTTAAAGCCATAACGCCGACACCCAGTGGGACTAATGCCTTTACCCATCGAGAATGGAAATGGGAAACCATCTCCATGGATTTTATCAGCTGGATTTTAACTTCAACTAAGAAGAATGATGCCATTATGGTATTGGTGGATAAACTGAGCAAATCTTCTCATTTCATCCCCATCAAATCGACCTACAGGGCTATATATATCACAATTCATGAAAGATATTCCGTACCGACATCTTAGAAATAGTATCGGCCGGAACACAAGTCACTAATTTTGGAAATCATTGATGGCGAGTTTGGAGACCAAATTGTTGTTTAGCCTATCACCCTCAAACCGATGAATGACGAAGAGTGAATCAAATATTAGGATATGTTAAGGATGCATGAGATGCACCAGCCGGCGAGGGAAATGGGAAGACTACGCCATTGGTAGAATTTTGCACAACAACGGCTACCAAGCATCCTTAAAGATGAGTCCCTTGAGGTCCTCTATGGTAGCGTGTAGTTACTCCAGCTGATTGGAGTATTCCTGTAAATAGGATTTCTATTAGATCCGATATGCTAAAATAGATGGAACAACCCGGTGGCTCAGATAAAAACAAAATCTGAAGGTAAAGCAGACGAGAAAAGTTATCTTGCGATCAAAAAAGAACTCCAAAGAGAGTTCAAATATAGGAGACCATGTATATCTTAGAATTAAGCCAAGAAGGAGTTCCCTAAAAATAGAAGCTTGTGCCAAATGGCAACGTAATTGTGGACCCTTTGAGGTTCTAGGCAGAGTGGGACACAGCCTATCAGCTAGCACTTCCTCCACGGTAAAAGCACATAATGTTTTCCATGTTTCATTATTGAAAAGAAACATGTACATGATGCTAATCATATAATTGACTGATACGTGATCGGGTGGAACTAGAGGGATACTTTCTACCAGAACCAATGCATATTGGATAGAAAGGCTTCGGCTCACAGGAACAGAACCATTGCATAAGTCAAGGTCTGATTAAAACAGTTTGGCCCAGATGGGGCTACATGGGAGATGGAAGATGCCATGGCGGCATATCAATTTGTTTACCGTACATACCAAAATCATGTTAGTAGATAAGAACATCGGGGCTGATGTTTCCTTTAGGGAGAATTGTAACACCACGAACACCTCCCAACTTTTAATAAATATACTTGGTGACAAGAACTATGGAAAACTCATAAAATGTGAATATGTGATGTAAATGGACCTTGAGGAAGAGGTCCAATGAATGTGAATGACATTAAATTTATTAGCGAGGACTGATGGGGGGATGGCGGAAAAAAGAGACCCGCGATGGCGATTAGAGGCACGAAAAGGTGGTACGTTAACCTCAGAAATTAAATACGTATTTGAATGCTTGGCCTAGAAGAACCAAAAGCATTTCCTTCGGCCACGAAATTCAATGCCTCGCCCGGTTTGGTAGGGAGATGGCTTAATGAGGGATGGGAGGATGAACCGTAATCGCATAGGCCGCTCACGCTTTGATACGACTGATGAGGTAATGCGTGCACCACAGCCACAACCTCACGAAGAGGATAAAGGCATTATGGCAAAGAGCTGATTGAAAGAGGCGGATACTAGGGGAACTGCAGCGGTTTTTACGAGGAAGTGAGTGATAGCAGAGGAAGGATTGCAACCGCCGCTCTTAGTCGCTGGCGAATGAGAGAACCACGGTCACCGATAGCATCATGAATCTCAGCTTCGGGCATTGGCTAGTGGTAAATCTCTTGGGAGTCGCTTCACGCCCTACTGATTGGTGGAAATGAGCGCCTCGTGATGGCGTAAACTTGATATTTATTCCCGATAAAGTGTTTTGCCTTTGGCATCTCGATATGCTCCGACCTTCTTAAATTATGCTCATAAGCTATGAAACTATGAATGTTTTCATTATAAGAAGAGTGCATATGGTATTTTTAATAGTATTAGTAGTTGTATATGTTTATAATAGGAAAACCATGCATGGCTTATGTTGATAAATGAATCTAAGTATGCATAAGTTGAACCAAGTCCGACTTCCAATCCGCTCTCTGGAATTTGTTTCCCCTGATCTGTCTCAAAGAATGCCTCGGGATAGACCTCTTCATAGATATTCCCTCCTTGGAAGGGGTTTACCAGGAAATACGGAAAAAGGTGAATGTGCAAGAGTCTGCTGTATACAATGTAAAGAATGACCCTCTTAAAATCCCAAATTAGCAGCGTAGGGATAAGTATTGGTCAACGAATGAGATCCTGTCAGGGAACCTACGGTCATTCACGACCGATTAAATCGAAGGAAGTCGCTTGGCGTTAACTTCCATTAACCTTTCCTCTGTCACTTCATGAATAGCGAGAAATGCAGATAAGTAGGACCCGAACCCTTGAGAACATCCCGGACCGTTGGTTTTCATGTCCAAACAAAAGTAGGAAAGGCATTAGCATCGGGACCAATAATATGAACCGTCGGTCAGGCTAGAAACTTCGGCCCGGTCGTTAGATCCATAGGAGATAGGCGAGGGTTAAAAACTTCGTGAATAGGGGAAAAAGGACTGATTCGTCCATTCAGGAGGACGGTGGCAGATATCTAGGAACTACGTGAACTTCGAGGTTACGCGAGGTAGGAGATCAAAAGTTGGATGCTCAAAAGTTGCCGAATGGAAAAACCCACGGAGGTCGGTTTATCCATCCGAAGGAGGACAGGTGTTGAATCAGGATCGCGAACTGAAGGTTCGCATGGTAAGGGTCAAGCATTTAATTACTCAAAGTCGGTGAAGGAGAGAGAGGAAGAAGGGTAGCCGTTGGATCTGGGTCGCGGGAGAACCGTTAGTTCTACGTGGGATCGTTTATCGGGGTTTCATAGGTTGAAGCTCATGATCTTAACCTTGAAGCTACAGTTATGAAGCATGACCAGCGAAGTCGAGAACCGCCCATTATTTGGGACCGCGATGTCGAGGAGATCTTTCGAGTCGGGGATCCGCGAGTCGGTACCGACCGAGGTGTGATCTCTTACGTATTGAATAGCGAAATGTGATACCGACTGAGGAATGAATAGCGTGGAGCCACAGAGCCGGTGGAGGAGACGGTGTGGTAGAGTTAAAGACGAGAACCATCGGAAGAATCGGGATTGAGGTTAGGAATCCCGTGGCGTATGCGGTACAGCGTAAACCCAGGAAACCTGGCAGGGTAAAAGGTTGTCGATCCGCAATTTGATGGTCACGTGGACCGAGGGCTGAACAGGAGGGCTAGTGTAGAAAAGACGCAATCCGGAATTGGAGATCCACGGAGTCGCGGGGAGGACGTTAGCACATACGACGTTAATGTTGAAATCCCGATAGAACCTAGGCGTAAACCTTAACAGAAGGCAAAGTCCGCGCGTAGACCGGCATAGCGGTAGGACTAAGGTAAAAGGCCCATCGAAATCCGGGATTACGCGGGGTAGAGCGAAAATTTCACTACGTTATAGTGGGTATGTGACAAAAAACTGTTTATGTTGCATTTACCTAGAAACATTAAATAGAATGGAGTGTGATCTATTCTTGGAAACAAAATTTCAGAAGCCTTGGTCTTGAGTCTATAGTAAATGAGAGTTTTGTTTTTGTTTGGTGGCGGCTACATTTAAATTAGGTTTTTGAGTGGTTGATCATATCAACAAACATGTTCATAATTAATAATGAATTAATGTAAATACATTTTGTTTTATAATTAATTTGAATATTAATGTAATTAATTTTGATCTTATAAATACTTCCTTATAATATAATATAAGGGATGGATGATAAATTAATTTTGTTTTGAAAAAAAATTAAGTTTGATCTTATCAAATATTTCTATAGAAAGAATGCTTGATTAAATTTGACTATAAATAAGAATAGTTATAAAAAATAGGTTAGATTTATTTTTAATAAGGATATTATGAAAATAAGAATAGTTATAAAAAATAGGTTAGATTTATTTTTAATAAGGATATTATGATCTATGTTTTAAGTTTTTAAAAATTGATTTTACAAATATGAATTGTAATATTCCTTGAGATAAGTACTAGTGCATGAGTTGTGAATTGGATTTAGCTTGAGTAGTTATGAGGAATGATGGTTATTCTCCACACGGAGGTTCAATTCCCACAATTGATATGGTGAGAATATTATTGTAATGGATGGAGCCCTATTGTTGACCGACCTTGTGCCTTAAAGATTCTAGGGTTTACCTTGGGTACCATCCTCAAAATGAAGGGAAGTACTCAATCTTTTGTAACCTAGAAAAAAGTACTATTGTGTGAGTTAATAAGTAGACAAAATCATTTTTGTAAGTCCATTTTTTTCCAAGGTAAAGTTTCATTATCATCCATTCATTTTTTCAAAATTTTGGCAATCTAGGTGTCTTAAAATAGGCCAAAACCTCTAAGGGAAAACTTCCATGAGTGAAGTCCCCATCAATCACATGGAACTATAACTATTATTGTTGTTTTGATGATTTAGGTTATCACAATGGAACAAAGTTTGAAGGTTAAGGGATCTAATAAAAGCTTGAATAAGCATTATAATAGCTTGTTACTTGTAATTGTCGATTAAGTTTTTGTTAAGTAGTTACTATGTTGTATGATTGAGAAATATTGTTTTAGTTGTTGTCTTCTTTTTGAGTTGGAACCACTTTAAGATTCAACATTTGGTGAGCATTCTATCAGCTCAAAAGGACCTCTCAGTGAGAGATCATACTACTTGCAAACTCCATAAGGGGTTTTAGGGGCAAACCTCAAAAGTTTCAAACGGTTCAATGACATCAAAAAAGAAGTTTGAAAAGCCCAATCCTAGTTGAAACTAGGGTGATGAACAAGGATCGGGGATATCCCTCAAGACTATAAAATGAGCATATTAATATATTATACTAGGGAAGACTAAGTCTGAACATGCAGTGGATTTAGAGTAGGAACATGCATGTGGGGAAACAAAATTCCTCAAGGATTCATCAAGGAAATCCATCAAAATTTAAAAGAATCCAAAGATCAAGAGTCAATGCATTTGGACCTTGTTTAGGGCATTGTACAAGGATTTTCACTACGAGGATCACAAATGGTGGAAAAAAAACACAAGAGAAGTGTTTACCTAATGTAAATGTGTTGAACCTGCACATAATAGATCTAGCTAAACAATAATACACACATTTGCAGAGAGAATTGGAGAAAGAAGAAGAAGGAGAGAAAGAATAGAAGAATTCTCATTAACTGTATCCCACACTCAAAAAGTGAATAATTTACAATAGATATATGATACATGAGTAACTAATGATCCATAGTGGTGGTCTAGAGTGATCTGGACACACACCAGCAGTTACGAGAGTTAACTGCCACCTAGTCTAGTCTCTCAGGAAGTTACAAGAGTGAACTGTCACCTAGTTGAGTTAACTAGTCAACCAATGTTCAATTAACTAACTGAACATAGTGTTGTGAGGAGTAGATCAAGGAATAAAGGGTAATGTGTCAGTCTGGTGATGATCCCAAGACAAGTGTGCATTAGCATGGTGATGATCCCAGTGTTGCATGGTTATAAAACCAATGCAACATCTATACTCAACTCAACTAGTCAAACTGAAGTGTCAACTAAAGAGAATATTCTTCAGGTGGAATATTCTCTCCTAAAATATAAGAGACCGAATAATGACTAATAAACAAGGAAAAAATTTAGGAAAAGTAAATCCTAGGTGTGTGTGAAGTAACTCCAACACCCCCCCTGAACATCACTATGGTGAAAATAAAGAATGGGTCACGACAACGAGGCCATGTTAGGTACCCAAATACAAAAGATACACTGAAATAAAGTGAGGAAAGAG
>SNQJ01S0018879.1:83473-98382 GCA_010110895.2 Picea sitchensis
TGTATAGGATAACATTTATAAACATTTTTTAGGGAAATGGACATCCATACAAATTACCATCATTGTACTTATTAAATCTCGATCAAAATAGAATCTACAACATCTAGTATATATAAAATAACAAGATAATTATTATAACATGATCATCATCTATAATTAAAACAAGTGAGTCAAATATCTATAATTTAAGTGAATTTGAAAACATCCATCATGAGCAGTAAATGAAAACCTTCATACATAATAAATATGCATCCAAAAATCATCAACCACTTTCAATATATAAAAATTGATGAGTCAATACTGATAAGATCATCATCATATATAACTTAAAAAATAGAAATTCAAATATGCCAGTAGATCAATAACATGTGAAAGTGACACATTTCCAACAATTGACATAAGTCAAAATGATACATCATGTACAAATGATATAAATAAAAATGAAAAATTATGTAATACAAAATGATACAAGTCAATATGATACATCATGTCCAAATGATATAAGTGAAAATGATACAACTCAATAATATGGTATGGGTGGCCGTGAAAATGATGCATATGATAGTAACCATGAAAAGAAGCATTATAACAATATATAATGCAGTCTATATGATCATGAATGTCATTGGATGCTACCAGCAATTGCCTCATCATCATCATCATCATCACCATCGTTATCATGATCATCATGATCATTATTGTTGTCATTTTCATCGACATCGGCCTTGTTGTCATCTGTATTTGTGTTATCATGTGCATCATTTTCCATATCAGCACCAGACCCAACATGAGCTAGATCTATTTGATAAGGATCATCAGGATGTTCTGGAAGATCCTTGTACTACAAAAAAAAACATTTAGAATAAAAAGTTATTATTTATTTCATGCAATAATTAATTTCTTTTTTATATATTCAATATTACAACATATGAAATGAAACAATAATCATATTACATCATATCAAAGTGCACATACGATAATAAAATTTCAAATAAGTTATAGATAAGATGTCATTTCAATGATGTAAAACACACAACAATTCCAATAAACGTTAGTAAAGATGATAAAAAAATTTGTTATACATTTTAACTATCAACTGTAAATTATATTAAATAACTGTAAGTACCAAGCCTCTCCATTTTGTGCTATAGATGATTATGTTTTCCTATAAAATCCTTTGAGAGTTAATTGATCCATATATCTTCTTCTCTTATATTTCACAAATGAATATTTTTCTAGGACATTTTGGTACTGTAATATGCTTCAAAGGTCCTGTGAGAATTAACTAGTTTATATGTAATTATGAAGATTCTCTCGATACTTATTCAAGTGGACCACATCCAAATGTCAATCCTTCCAAAGAAAAAATTCAATACATCAAGCCCTAAAGGGATAAAAATTATGACATAAATGTAATAAAAGGTGCCAAGGTGTATTTCCTTTCTTTTCTTTGCCATGTCATGCCTTTCCATGTCATGCCTTGACTTTTCATGCCTTTCCATGCCATGCCTTGCATTGTCTTTCCTTGCCATTATTTGCTTTTCCTTACCATGCCATGCCTTTACTTTCCATGCCATGCCATGTCATGCCATGCCTTGCCTTTTCATCCATCCTAAGAAAGAAGACACATCCAACTAGGGGCCTGTTATCCACAATCTATGCAAAGGTATCTTATGATGACCAGAATGATGATGATGGACATGAGGATTATGAGGGTATAAAAGAAGGATGGTTTGATGGTGTAAGTATACTTTTTGTTGTGATATTTGTATTTTCTTGTACCACAATCAACAATTATAGGAAATCTCTCCATTTCAAAATAAAAATGAGTGAAGAGAAGAAAGACACTTAACTTAAGGTTTTCATGTTCAATCTTTTTGTTGGTAATGTTGTACCCTTGAATACTGGTGACCAGGTCCCTACAAAATGGCATTTTTATTACTGGACATTCCCTGTCAATTGAAAAATCTAGTATGACTGGGGAGAGAAACTATGTTGATAAAAATATGAAAAGACCCATTTTATGTTGTTGGGCTGTAAGGTGGAATATAGCTATGGGACCATGCTAGTAAATGATGTGGGATTAAATACTAAGTGAATTGTATCAATGGATAACATATTAGAGGATAATGGGGAAGAAACTCCATTACATATCTGCATGAATGGTGTTGTGACTTTTATTGCTAAGGATGGACTTACAGTTGCAGTTTTAGTATTTTCTAACCTCTTGATTAGATTATATACTAGACATACATAATACTCCAATGGAAAAACCCATATTTGAAGTAGGAAAGACTAAGGTTGGAGATGCAATTAATGGAATTGTTAGAATCTTTGCAATTGCGGTCACCATTGTTGTTGTTGTTGCAGTTCCAGAAGGAATTCCATTGGCTATCACCTTGACTTTAACTTATTCAGTGAAGAAGATGATGATTGACAAGACTTTGGTATGAAGGTTGTCCACTTGTGAGACTATGGATTCAGCTACAACAAATTGCAGTGAAAAAATGGGGACATTGACCATGAATCAGATGACGGTTGTTGAGGCATGCATTGCTGGCAAGATCAAGGTACCACCAGATAGCTCATAAATCCTCCCCTCTGTTTTACAATCCCTTCTTATTGAAGTGATATCCCACAATACTACAAGGAGGGTCTTTAAACCTGAGGGTGGTGGAGTGATCCAAAAAACAAAGGTATTAATAACAAAATGACATTAAATTGATACTCATGAATGATTTAAGAGTTCATCCATCATTAATCATGCTGCAAATAAGAGAAGTAACATCAAGAATAAAGAGAAATAGACACAAAGAACTTGTTAACAGATTTCACCAATGTGTGGCTACGTCTCTGGGCTCGCTTCCAAGTGGAGGACCACTTTATTGATACTTAATGATTAATTTCTATTTACAATGGATCTTTGTTTTTACAAACAAGATTTTGATCTGTTGTACAAGACCTCCTTGAGAAAATGCACACATGCATCAACTGTCTCCTCTCAAAACATGACTCAATGCCTCTCAAAACATGAGAAATGGGCCATATGCTCAAGATGCTCTCACATTCCCTGTAATACAAAAATACCCTCACAAGCTCAAATGTCTTGTTTATATAGTTTTTAGGCTCAGTTATGGAAGCCCAACTTCCCACAAAGATCTGGCCTCTTTTTGGGATCAAATCCCCCTCCAAATGGCTAAGAAATCTCCAAAAAGGCCCAATCTGGGCAAAAACTATAACAAAATATCCACTTTGATATAAAAATTGAATTAAGCCCTTAAAGGTTGGGCACACGCCCATTTTCTAGAGTCGTATGAGTCATATGGCCAAGTTCCAACCCGCAAGGGTGCTACGCATTGGCCCCTCCTCTGTTATCTCCTGGTTGTATGGCGCATGCAATGGAATCGAGGGCCCAATTAGATGGATAATCCCTCGTGAATCGGCCCCAGCTATGGTCACCACTCCTGGTCTCGTGGAGTTGGTTGAGCGCTATTCTTGTGGACTTAACGTATGATGTATAAGCGTTGGTGCTGAGTTGTGGGTGTATGGATGTAACATGACTGCAGGCTGGGGCTAGACCCCAACCCTTTCTGCCTCTGCCAAAACCTCAAGGTAAGTTCAAATATTTAATTTGAACTTTGGTTAATAAGCACCAATGCGGGTGGGTTGGTAGCCCTACCCTGCCAAGACTTTCCCCTATGCCCGAAGGTCGCATGTTCGACTCTTGGGGAGTACATAAAATTTTACAACAAAAACCAATGAAGGGGTTCCATGTGGCAGCCCATGACTGGGCCACATGGCACCATTTAATTCACCCACAATGGTTACACTTGTCAAGCGATCATTCGCCCACATCTGCCACACCTACCTAGTCAAAAAGCAAATCCTCTACCACGTCATTGTATGATCAACTGCCACATGTCACCTCAATACAATTCCATGCCATCATGATGATGTCACTTGTCGTACTACTGACATCATCGTTGACTTTTTCCTGTTGACTTTTTTCCTGTTTCGTAATTTGATCACAAAATGATAACTTTCGCATACAGTATGTGTTTGAGGAAGTAAATATATTGCTGAAATCAGTGCGACGAGACAGATGCAATGGAATTAGTTTCATCTAATTATGATAACTTTTATTTTTTAGCAATTTTTGGACCTGAGGATCCTCCTAGATCAATCCTCCCCACTTGGAAGCTTTTGTACCACCAAACGTATGGTATCAGTTGGTAAATAAGTGAGGATACTGCGCCCTCACTTTTTCAGTCTCCATCCACTTGGCCTGACTTGGATATTTTCCCTTCAATTCCACTCGAAGATACTCCACATCGCCCTTGTGAGAAGTACAAAATCGTTTGTCCAAAATGGTGTCTTCCTGCAACTCATTCATATAGTCAGGAGAAAAATATTCTATGGAAGGAATCTGAACACTCTCTCCTTTATCCTCGATCATAGGAGGATCATACAATCTCAATTTTTCCACATTTACAATTGAATAAATTTGCATAAATGGAGGAAATTCTAACCAGAAAGAATTAGAACCAATCTTGTCTATATTTTTGAAAGGACCATAATGAATTGGTTTTATCTTTTTACCTTCTCCTTGCAATATTTCCTTGTTGATGTATAACCATACTTGATATCTCACTTTGAACTAACGATCAAATCGATGCATGTCATGTCTCTCCTTGTACTTGGCTTGGATTTTCTCCAACTGTTCCTATACTGCCTGATGAATCAACTGGATCCGTTCAATGAACTTTGTAGCCTTTTCTACATCACTGTGTTTGTCTACTGCAATGTCTTTCCCAAAGAAAAAATCCAAAGGATATTTTGGCAAGTATCCCAAACATGTTTCAAACGAATATCTCTGACTAGAAGAATGTTTGGCTCGATTATACGCATGTTGCACATAACACAAATGTTTATCCCAAAGATTAGGATGTTTGTTGCAATATGCCCAAAGTAGATGCACTATTGTTATATTCACCACCTCAGTCTTCCTGTCCGTCTGTGGATGAAATGTTGTTCTCTTATTTAGTATGGTGTCCATAAGTTCCTGCAAGCTTGACTAAAATTTTCCCATGAACCTGGAATCTCGATCAGATACAATAGAAGTAGGTAACCCAAAATGAACCCATACATTTTCAAAGAAAATTTGCGTTGTTTGTTTAGCTGTGACTTGATTTTTACAAGGAATTAGAACACACATCTTGTTTAACCTATCCACAAATACATACAATTAATCATGACCTTTCCTAGACATAGGCAATCCCCCCCAAAAATCCATAGATACACTTTCCCATGGTCTAGAAGGAATAGGATGTGGAGTGTACAATCCTAGATTTCTGTTACTTTGTTTTCTTATTGCACACATAGTACATCCTTTTACATACTTAGACACAGTTTCATGCATTCAAGGCCAATAACAAAACCTTTGTAACTGAGCAACTGTCTTGTCTACAGCAAAATGTCCTACTATAAGAGAACTATGTGCCTCCCTGATTACATGGACTCTTTAACTTTATGGAATACATAACTTGCCCAAATGATACAAGAGTTTGTCTTTAATATGATAATTTAATTATTCTTCCCTTTTACCATGACTTAAAGTTGCATAGACTTCTTTAAAATCTTTGTCCTCGGCATATTGTTCAATGTAAATTTCATGATTAATTGAATTGTGCTTAAGGATTGTAGAAATTGTACTAGGAGGCCTTGATAACATATCAACAAATTTATTAAGAATTCCCTTCTTATATCTGATGACCAAATGAAATTGTTGTAAAAATCCCATCCATCTAAAATGCCTTGATTGTTGTAGCTTAGTTTGTGATTGAAGATACTGTAATGGTTGGTGATCAATATGTATTATTGTTTCTTTTCCCATTAAGTAATGTTTCCACTTTTTAACACTTTGTACTAAAGCATACAATTATTTATAATAGGTTGGATAGTTAATTATTGTTGTAGTGAAGGTCTTAGAATGATAGCATATGGGATTTATGTGTTGCATCAACATTTCCCCCATGGTATAGTCACTTGCATCGGTTTCAATTTCAAAATACTATTGGAGATCTGGCAATTCCAAAACAGGAGTTGTACTAATCTTCACTTTCAAAGTGTTGAAAGAATTTTGTTGGCTTCCTCCCCACTGGAATCCCCTTTTCACACTTGTCAAAGCGTGTAAAGGGGCTGCAATTAGAGAGAAGTTTGCAATAAACTTCCTCCAATACTGTGTTGCCCCCATGAAGCTTCTTACTTCAGTTACATTCGTAGGCTTTGGCCAATTTACAATGACCTCAAATTTAGAGGGATCAATCTTGAGTTCTCCACCCCCTACAATGTAGCCCAAATATACAAGAGATGTTTTTCCAAATTCACATTTTGACAACTTNCCTTGATTGTTGTAGCTTAGTTTGTGATTGAAGATACTGTAATGGTTGGTGATCAATATGTATTATTGTTTCTTTTCCCATTAAGTAATGTTTCCACTTTTTAACACTTTGTACTAAAGCATACAATTATTTATAATAGGTTGGATAGTTAATTATTGTTGTAGTGAAGGTCTTAGAATGATAGCATATGGGATTTATGTGTTGCATCAACATTTCCCCCATGGTATAGTCACTTGCATCGGTTTCAATTTCAAAATACTATTGGAGATCTGGCAATTCCAAAACAGGAGTTGTACTAATCTTCACTTTCAAAGTGTTGAAAGAATTTTGTTGGCTTCCTCCCCACTGGAATCCCCTTTTCACACTTGTCAAAGCGTGTAAAGGGGCTGCAATTAGAGAGAAGTTTGCAATAAACTTCCTCCAATACTGTGTTGCCCCCATGAAGCTTCTTACTTCAGTTACATTCGTAGGCTTTGGCCAATTTACAATGACCTCAAATTTAGAGGGATCAATCTTGAGTTCTCCACCCCCTACAATGTAGCCCAAATATACAAGAGATGTTTTTCCAAATTCACATTTTGACAACTTTACAAAAATATTCTCTCTCTGCAATACTAAAAGTATCTGCCTAACATGTTGGACATGCTCTTCACTGGTCCTACTAAAAATAAGAATATCATCTAAGTAGACTATTACAAAATCATCAATGAATGGCCTGAATACATCGTTCATAGCCCACATAAAAGTAGCAGATGCATTAGTAAGCCCAAATGGCATCACTAACCATTCAAATAATATATGTTTTGTTTTAAAAGAAGTTTTCCATATATCCTATTCAACAACTCTAATTTGATGGAAACCACTTCTTAAGTATAACTTAGTAAAATAAACTGCATTTTTCAATTGATCTAATAAGTCATTAATGCGAGGAAGAGGGTAACAATTGTTTATCGTGATTTTGTTCAAGGCTCGGAAGTCCATGCACAAGCACCATGTGCCATTTTTCTTTGGAGCCAGGATGATAGGTGACCCACATGGAGAAGCACTTGGTATGATGACCCCTTGTTCAATCAACTCTTCTACCTGTTTCTTTATCTCTACATTTTCCAAAACTGATAACTTGTACCTTCCAATGTTAGGAAGAGGAACATCCTATTGCAATTGTATCTCATGTTCAACTTTTCGTTTTAGAGGTAATCCTTTCGAGACTTGAAATATACCATCATAGTTAGAAACAATTCTAACTAAGTCATCTTTCAACTTTGTCTCACAATCTTGATAGTTTCCTTTACTTTTACAACCATTAGTAAATATATTTTACTGACATTTACAATTCTCTTCATTTGCCCTAAGTTGATTAGTGATAGATTCAATTTCTTCTGATGAGCCCTTACAACATATTCTTTTCCATATTTAGTTAATTGATACTTATTGTCTTCATGATGGAATATTTCCTTTCTATCATACATATATGGACTCCCAAGTACAATACCACATATATCCAGTGGAACCACATCTAAGTCAACCTCATCTATAAATTGTGAATTGATAGCAAACTTTAGGAAACATTGCCTATTCACATGCAACTGATTATCATTATGAATCCACCCTAAAAGATATGGTTTATTATGAGGTTTAATAGTTAATCCCAACTTTTTAACAATTGTCTCTGATATCAAGTTTACTTGTGAGCCACTGTCAAATAGAGTATCAATTTTTTTATGTTTGGAAATTACTCTTATGTGAAAAAGTTATGTGTGTTTGATCTCATCAACTTCATTATCAACTTTGAAATACTAAACTAAAGAACTTGTACTAGCTTCAGAATTTTAACCTTTGATTCCCATGACTCTGACCTTGGTCTCATCTCCTGAATCAAACCCCAAGTTTGTTTGAGCTATTGTAGTAGTCTTTGGCTTCCGTTTATTTCTGAACTTTGTTGGTTTCAATTCTGGGTGAAGAATCCAACAACGATCGTAACTATGGCCTTCTTTCTTACAATGAGTGCATGTAGGTTTTTCCTTCTTCACTGCATTAGTATTCTTCCCTTTAAACTTCTCTTTATCCTTGCCTTTGAATTTTCCTTCAATAGGTTTAAATGGTTTTACAAAATCAGCATTTACATTCTTGCCTCTAGATTCAAGATGAGTCGCTTGCACACACACCTCATCTAAGCTAGTTGGATTAAACATAAGAATGGTGTGTCGTAAATAGATATGCAAACCACCTATGTACTTAAGCAATATATCTTGAGTATCCAATGGTATTCCCAACAATAAATCTCTTTTTCGAATCTCCTGTGTATAACTTTGAACAGTTTGTCCCTTTAATTGCCTAAAGTTCTGCCATGACATAATATCTTGTTTCATTTAAGCTAGAGGATAAAATTTCTTTCGTAATGCAGATGAAAAATCAAGCCATGAAGAGAGAGTCTTACCAAAATTTTTAAGATCCTATTTTGTCCTACTTTCCCACCACACAAGGGTAGTTCCTCCCATCTTGAGACTAGCAAGTTCGATCGTAGTCTCCTCATCTATGATTTTCTGTATCCTGCAATATACTTCAATTTGTATTATCCAATTATCTAACTTTTCCACATTTAGTTCCCCATCATACAAAGGAAACTCAAACTTAACATCAAGCTTTAACAAAGGCATGTCAGACTTATGCTTATGTGTATGTGTTTGTATAGTATGTGTAGTAGAATGAGAACTAGCATTTGAAGAAGAAGGAGAAGAAGGTGGTGAAGGAGGAGGCTTTGAATATTCTCCTTTCCATTCACTTTTCTCTTTCGTAAGAGATTCTCCTAGAACATGTTTCTTTCTCTCTAAGAAATCATCATATAACACTTTGACCATTTCCGACATGGAGAAAATTGATTTTTCTAACTCTCTAGTTCGTGGAGAAGTTTCTCCTTCTGTCACCATTCTTTTCATCCTCAACACTCGTTATATATATAAAATGAATTCAGCCAAAGATCCTTCTCCTGTTCAATATTTGGATCTTGTGAGCATCCAATCCTGCACTTGTTAAACCTTCCAACACAACCAAATATCTAATACCAAAATACTTGATCCAAAAATGAAAGGTATTAATAACAAAATGACATTGAATTGATACTCATGAATTATTTAAGAGTTCAACCATCATCAATCATGTTGCAAATAAGAGAAGATAACAACAAGAAGAAAGAGAAATAGACACAAAGAACTTGTTAACGGAGTTCACCAATGTGTGGCTACGTCTTCGGGCCCACTTCCAAGTGGAGGACCGCTTTATTGATCTTTAATGCTCAAGCTCTCTTTACAATGACTCTTTGTTGTTAAAAACAAGCTTATAATCTGTTGTACAGGACCTCCTTGTGCAGGTGCACAAATGCTTCAACTATCTTCTCTCAAAACATGACTCAATGCCTCTCAAAACATGAGAAATGGGCCACATGCTCAAGCTACTCTCACATTCCTTGCAATACAAAAATACCCTCACAAGCTCAAAGGGCCTAGTTTATATAGTTTTTAGGCTCAGTTATGGAAGCCCAACTTCCCACAAATATCTGGCCTCTTTTTTGGATCAAGTCCCCCTCTAAATGGCCAAGAAATATCGAAAAAGGCCCAATCTAGGAAAAAGCTATAACAAAATATCCACTCTGATATAAAAATTGAATTAAGCCCCTAAATGTTGGGAGAACGCTCCTTTTCTAGGGTCATATGAGATATATGGCCAAGCACCAAACCACAAGGGTTCTACGTGTTGGCCCCTCCTCCGTTATCTCCTAGTCATATGGACCATGCAATGGAACTGAGGGCCCGATCGGATGACTAAGCCCCCGCTGATCGACCCCAACCATGTTCACCACTCCTGGTCTCGTGGAGTTGGTTGAGCACTATTCCTGTGGCCCCGCACTCGTAGCCTTGTCGTATGGTGTATAAGCGTCAGTACTGAGCTGTGGGTGTATGGATGTAACAAGACCGCGGGTTGGGGCTAGACCCCAGCCCTTTCCACCTCCACCCAAACCTTAAGGTAAGTTCAAATATTTAATTTGAATTTTGGTTAATAAGCACCAACATGGTGTTAATGTTTAAGCCATTATTATAGTTCTTTGCATTTCATTAGATAACAATAGCATAATCCAATATCATTGAGAAATACACAATCAGAAGAGACAAAAAATTTATCGTGGGAAAACCTCTAGGGGAAGAAAACCCAACAAAACTTCCTTAATATAGATAGCCAATACAATGCCAAGAGATCTCTTTAACTAATACAGAAATTCCTCTCCCAGATATGCGCCACTCTCTCTCATTCTTCTCTAACTACAGATCTGAAACTTGTCTCACAAAATGAGCAAGTGAGTTGTGTATCTAAGTGAGGCGCTAGCCTCCTTATTTATATTAGACTAGCATGTGTGAAGTGTCTCTTCACTGGCAGGGCCGACTTATCCAACTGGGTGGTTATAACCACCTATAATATTTTCTGGGGCCTCTTTAATATCTGTTGGGGCCAACTTCTTATTCTGCCTATTATAATTATCATTTGACCAATCCACAAAAGGGGATTTGGTCCTATTACAATAGCCGACATGATCAATCCACAATGGGGATTGATCCAATGAATAATATATCGAATAATAATAAGAATACTCTTTGCAATTACATTATTCAACACTCCCCCTTTACAAGAAGGGTATTCTTCAACAGCATCATGCAAGAGAGAGAGGACAACATCATCAACAACATCAAGTGGGTGAGAGGACAACATCATCAATATCATCTTGGAACACTGACTAGTGTATCTATAAATCATCGAAAGTTTTCTTCATTGGCAACATCGTCATTCTCAAAGGAATGTCGTCATCATCTGCATCAATATGTATTAGTATAAAAACTGATAAATCATCATCATCATCAAAGTACAAGGCTGGCTCATCATAATACAAGACTGGATTTACTTCACAACTGTCAAGCTAGAAGCTCAGTACTCGTCTCATCTCAATGTCTTTCTTTACATCACAACACTCAGGCTGTAAGAAAGATACTAGATTGGCTTTACATCACAACTATCAAGCTGGAAGCACAGTACTAGTCTCATCTCATCGTCTTGCTTTATGTCACAGCACTTAAGATGGAAGCAAGATACTTGTCCTACTTTACGTCACAACCATCAGGTCGAAAGCAGGATACTATATTGGCTTTACGTCACAGCTATCTAGCTGGTAGAACACTACTAGTCATATCACATCATCTTGCTTTACATCACAACCATCAGGTCGGAAGCAAGTTACACATCCTGCTTTACGTCACAACCAACAGGTTGGAAGCAGGGAACTAGACCTGCTTTACGTCCCATCTATACAGCCGGAAGCATAGTACAGTCACACATCATCTTGATTTACGTCACAACTATCAGGTCGGAAGCAAGGTACTCGTACTACTTTATGACACAACCATCAGGTCAGAAGAAGGATACCAGACTGGCTTTACGTCACAACTATCCAGCTGGAAGCACAGTACTAGTCATATCACATCATCTTGCTTTATGTCAAAACTATCATGTCGGAAGCAAGGTACTTGTATTGCTTTACGTCACAACCATCAGGTCGAAAGAAGGATACCAGATTGGCTTTACATCACAACTATCTATCTGGAAGCATAGTACTAGTCATATCACATCATCTTGCTTTACGTCACAACCATCAGGTCGGAAGCAAGAGATGTCTCATCACAACATCTACTCCCCCTTTCGAGGAGGGTCCTTTAGGACTATACCAAGCTTATCTCAAAAGTACTCAAACTTTATGCGAGATAATGGCTTGGTCAACACATCACCAACCTGTTCATCCATGCTAATGTACTGGAGATTTAAGGCTCCTCTCTGCACCATGTCATGGATTTAATGATAACAGATCTCTATGTGCTTCGACCTGTCGTGGAATACAAGATTCTTTATCATCTTTATGCAGCTCTGGTTGTCACATAGAATCAAGGTTTCCCTCATCTCTAAGTCAAATAGGTCAGTCAACAACTTTCGAAGCCATATAGCTCCGTAGTTGGTAGAACATGCAGCAATGTATTCTGCTTCCACTGTGCTAAGAGAAATACTAGATTGCTTCCTACTCTGTCATGAGATCATAGCTGATCCCAAACTGAAAAAGCATCCTAAAGTGATTTTCCTATCAGAAACACTTCCTGCCCAATCTACATCAGTATATCCACTCAATGTGAAATCATGATCTCCATCATATTTGAGACCACAATCTATTGTACCTTTAAGGTACCCCATCACATGTTTTGCAGCCACTAGGTGAACACGTCTGGGTTCTACCAGAAATTGACTCAAGGTGTTCACGGAAAAATAGATGTCTAGTCTAGTGTTCATCAGATACATCATCGATCTAATAATATGCCTGTACAGTGTGGCATCAATCAATTCTGACGAAGTATCGACCAACAGCTTCAGCTTCGCTTCCATGGGTGTATTCATGGGATTGCATTCCAACATGTCGAATCTCTTCAAGATTTCGACTGCGTACTTCCCTTGGTTAAGGAAGATCCTCTCAGGACTCTTCCATACCTCAAGACCTAAGAAATAATGCATTAGGTCAAGGTCTTTCATTTCAAATTCCGAGCAAGTCTCTTTTTACATTCAGTGATGAGATTTTCTTCTCCAGTTAAGAATAAATCATCCACATATAGCAGTAAGATTACTGGCTCATTGTTCATGATTTTGAAGTAGAGGTTAGAGTCTTCTTTAAACTTGGTAAAGCCTAATATCTTCAAGAAATTGCTTATATGGCCATACCAAGCTCTAGGATATTGCTTCAATCCGTATAAGGATTTTTTCAATTTGTAGACACGAGACTTCCTATTTTCAACCTCAAATCCTTGAGGTTGCTCTATATACACCTCCTCTTCGATGAAACCATTTAGGAAAGATGTCTTCACGTCCATATGGTGCAACTTTCACTTCCTCTTAGCTGTAAGAGATATGATGGTTCTGATCGAAGTGTATATGGCCACAGGAGTGAATGCCACTTCATAGTCAATGTCTTCCTTATAGGAAAATCCACAAGCGACAAATCTTTCTTTGTACTTCTCAATACTTCCATCAGCAGCATGTTTTATTTTGAAGAGCCATCTAGAGGATACCACATATTTATTCTTCGGTCTGGGAACTATTTCCCATACTTCATTCTTCATTATGGATTGGTATTCTTATGTCATGGCATCTACCCATTCTTTCCTCTAAATGGATTCTTCAAAGCAGGTAGGCTCCTCTTCTAGGAGATCACACATCAAAGACGTATAACTAGAGAATGACTTTGGTCTTTTCACATGTCTTGTAATTCCTTGGGGAACACCGTACTTCTCTCCATCTTGAATAAGCTCTCTAGCCCAAGATGGCTTTCTTTTATGGAGGATCCTCATCTGAGGAGGTTCTTTCACTTCTACTATATCATGGTATTTTAAAAGTTTCTCATTCGGGAAACTTACGACTTCCCTCACTAGTTTTGTAGCTATGGGAACCTCCCTCATTACAGTATTGGGGATTACGGGTTCCTCTTCATATACTTCTTCAAGCTGGCATAGTTTAGATTTCTTGAGCATTGCATCTTCAACAAAGGTCACATCCCTGCTGATCTCAATGTGATGTTGACCTAGTATATAGATTCTGAAGGCCTTGGAGACCTCACAGTATCCCACAAATATTCCCTTCTTTCCTTAAGGGTCCAACTTGTTTCTCTTTTCTTTAGGTATATGAATAAACACTAGACAACCAAATATTTTGAGATGGCTTACCTCTGGCTTCTTTCCGATGAACATCTCTTCCGGTGTCTTGAGCCTAAGTGCACTATGGGACAATCGGTTCTGCACATATATAGCTACCATTGTTTCTTCTTCCCATAAGCACATAGGCATATCTTGATCATGGATCATAGCCTTCACAACTTCCAGTGTGGTTCTGTTCTTTCGTTTAGCTACACCATTTTGTTGGGGATTATAGGGAGTAGTGAGTTCCCTCTTGATCCCAACATCTTTGCAGAAGTTCACAAACTCTTTTGAGGTATATTCTCCTCCATTATCTGACCTGAGTATGTTAATCTTCTTTTCAGAAAGGTTCTCTATCAAGGCTTTGAATTCCTTGAATTTGCTGAACACTTCATCTTTATATTTCAAGAAATATATCTAGGTTTGACGAGAGTAATCATCAATGAATGATACATAATATAAATACTCGCTAATGGAGGATGATGGCATTGGGCCACATACATCTGAATGGATGAGTTCTAGGACTCCTTCTGTCTTGCTGTCCCTCTTTGAAAACAGGTTCTTGATGTTCTTTCCTTGTGCACATCCATTGCATATTACTTTATGGTCACCTTTGAGTTCTGGTAAACCTGTGACTGCTTTGCATATGTATGGTAGTGCCTTGTAGTTGATGTGGGCTAACCTTCTATGCCAAAGTTCACATGATTTTTCAATGGCATGGGTCATGGCAGCCTTTGAGTGA
>SNQJ01S0018880.1:87800-98708 GCA_010110895.2 Picea sitchensis
CATAAAATACCATACATTGGTCACCCTAGTTATCAAAACATGATCACAGCCACTAAGAAACTATTTTATTGGCCGAGAATGAACAAAGAAATAGTTGAATACTTGGCTAAATGTTTATAATGTCAGCATGTTAAGGTGGATAACAAGAATCCAATAGAGGTGTTGCATTCCCTACCAATTCCAGAATGGAAATGGGAAACCATCTCCATGGACTTCATCACACAATTTCCTAAATCGATCAAGAAAAATGATACTATTATGGTAGTTATGGATAATTTGAGCAAGGATGCTCACTTTATTCTTATGATATCAACTTGCAAGGCAATATATATTGTCAACATTTTCATGAATGAGATATTTAGATTCCATGTCATGCCTAAGGAAATTATATCAGTCAGAGATACAAAATTTACTTCAAGTTTTTGGAAATCTATGTTTGTTGGTTTTGAAACTAAACTTCTATTTAGTACATCCTATCACCCTCAAACTAATGGAAAAAAAGAAAGGGTAAACCAAGTGCTAGAGTACATGTTAAGGATGGGCGTGAAGCATTAGTCCAAGAAGTGGGAAGACTTACTACCAATGGTAGAGTTTTCTTATAACAATGACTCTCATGAGTAATTGAAGATGATCCATTTCGAGCCTCTCTATGGTAGACAATGAAAAATCCCAATCAGATGGAATAACCCAGTAGAAAAAATAACACTTGGACCAGATCTACTAAAATAAATGGAATAACAAGTAGTTCAAATCAAACAAAATCTAAATATAGCTCAGAACAGGAAGAAGAGCTATGCAGACAAAAATAGGACTCCTAGGGAGTTCAAAGTAGGGAATCATGTGTATCTCTAAATTAGACCAAGAAGAAGTTACTTGAGAATGGGAACTTATGCCAAGATGGCACCTTAGTTTTTTGGACCCTTAGAAATTATGGACAAAGTGGGACCTATAGCATATAGACTAGCACTTCCTCCCACAATTGAAGAACATAATGTTTTCCATGTTTCATTATTGAAGAAATATGTACATGATTCTAATCATATAATTGACTGGTTTGTGATTCAGGTGGAACCAGAGGGAGAATTATTGCTAGAACCACAATGCATACTAAACATGAAAGAAATCCCACTCAGGGACAGAACCATTTCCCAAGTCAAGGTGCAGTGGAAAGACTTTGGACTAGATGAAGCCACTTGGGAATTGGAGGATGCCATGAAACAATCACACCCTCTTTTGTTCATTTTTGTACATAAAAAACACAATGACAGGTAGAACACCAAGGTGACATTCCTTTAAGGGGGAGGGGATTGTAACACCCTTGTTTCCCCCAGTTTGTATATATTATTATTTTGAACAAGGCTATGGAAATATCTATCGTATGAATGATGGAAATAAAATTAACCTTGCTAAAGAAAGTAATGTATATATTTTGTTATTTGATAAAAAGGAAATTGTGGCATGACTTCTGAAAAAGGGTTTCCAATGTGTATCATGATGCATGAGAGGGGATGGTAAGGGGAACCGGTAATGGTTGAGATAACCCATGTTATGACAGTACTCTGTTGGATATAATTTTTTCAGACCCAGAACAGTCTTCTGGCACAAAAAATTTAATTACTAGTCAGGATGGTAGTTAGGATGTCATCCTCAAGAGTCAATGAGGAGATAGGAAGAGTACCCATCTGGAAAATTTCTGATTTGAACCATGAAATATTATTGGGGAAGGTAAGAAAAGAAGGGAAAATCATGGGAAGAGAGAAAAATATGCACACAAATAGGTCTAAGGACCATTCCCGAAGAAGAGAGCATGGGAGGCTCTCTAGTTCTGAGGGGAACTAAGAAAATAAATTGTTCTGGGTACATGAGAGACTTGACAATTTTTTCTAATCAAGATAATAAATGTAGTTGTAGTGATTGAGTGAACGATCATAGCAGGTTCCCTTGCTTGGTGGATAGAAAATGGAATTGCAAGGATCCTGTGGGAAAAGGAGAGTAAACTTTGTCCCTTGCTATTATTGAGTAGAAAAAGAATAACCTCTCTCTATCATAGCATCATGATATAGATAGGGGGTGGCCAGTGGAGGAATACTCCAAGAGAAACTATGCCTATGGTTGGGTGGAAAAGAGCACCCCTTTCAGTAGTTTCCAACAATTTTCAAATTTTAGATAACTGTGACTATGAGTTTTATATTGTCTTGAGTTTCTTGTTGCAATATGTATTTTCTTGAGCTAGATGTTGGCATAATATTTTATCCTTTTTGAATGGTAGAATTTGTGGCTTTGATGGCCTAGCGGACTAGGAAAATTTGAAGCAAAGATTGAATATCATATTTTGTAAATAATTTTTTTGTCTTCCTTTGTTTAGAAAAGGAGAATTTTTAGTAATGGGGCTTAAATGAATCCGAGGGAATAATAATTTGGCCTATGTTATGGTTGGAAAAAACCCTCAAAGGGATTTCCCAAAGATTAATTTCACAAATATAGAGTTGGGAAAAACTCTACAGGATTTCTCAGGTCCTATCGATCCCTCAAAATTACCTTTTTCTGTTATATAATTCGAGCTCTATAGACAAAGGGAAATTCCTTCAAACCATTCTACCAAGTGACTATAGGCTCAAATCCACGGCCTTAAACAAATATTGGATAAAAATTTAAGAGTGTATCCCTCGGGGGCTTGTCAAATTTCCACAAGACCGGGACCTTGGAACCCTTCACTACGTTTAAAATGAGCTAAGCCTTCCGGGCTTCAGGAATTTGGAGGTCCAGGACTTCAAGATGTTGGAACCTCACAACATTCAAATCTTGTTGAAGGAAACCTGTCGAAATAATGATCGGTTGGTTTGACCAGCAACTACTGGTCTCTTATCCATTATCATGGGATATTCCTTATCGTTAAACAATTACCAACATTTTACTCTGCTTGATCCCTTCAATGATGATCATGATCACAGATCAATTGTTTGATTCTCAAATTTTTCCTCTTATGGATCCAACGACAGGGATGCTACCTAAAGTAGCTACTTGATCAGATGTCTGGCGAGAGTTCACAATTTTGTGACTCTTGTAATCCTCAATATTTCAACCTATCTGAAGTATTACCATTCAAAGTGGTCACAAAGTAGTGAATATCGAATTTTGGCATTCAATACCCCTACTTATTCTATCCTTCCACTGCTCTCGATTGAATATTCAAGAAATATCCCGAAGGATCGTAGATTGACAGTCCATGGAACTTCGAGACTTTGGCCTTAAAGAATTTGAGAGTTTGAAGTAGACCATAACCTGGGCTATGGCCCGAAGGCCAGATATTACTTAATTAATGGGATTAAACAAATATCATGATTATCCTTAAACTAATTTGTAAATATGCATGTGGGAGCCTCTTCAGGAGTCTGGAACTTAAGGAATTAGAGACTTCAGGGCTCCGAGGGATTCAAGGATATAAGAGGGTGTGTAAAACACCAAAGCACAAAAGAACTGAAGTTCTCTTATTATAGTGTCTAACTCTGATTGGATGGGACCACGTACGCCATGGTGATGTGGTGTGTCTGGATAGTTCCATGTGGCATCATGGTATTGGTCATGAGTTAGGTGTGGGACCCCCTCTATCAAGTCTAAACCATGTTTTAAGTGTGGATTGTTGAAATTAATAAGAAAACTGAGAGGGTAGGGGGTGAATCAATTGTTACTGTGCTTAAACAATTTTATGCCTATTAAAATATTATTAACCTTCTCCAAGTGATCATCAAGATTATGCAAGACATGAACAACATGAATAAAAAACATCAATCACACATATGAAACACACATAGACAGATATTCACGAGGAAACCCATAAAGGGAGAAAACCTCTGCTTCTTCAAATGATAGGAAGTATTTTTATGTTATGTACATCATCTATCTTTGAACACCAACTCCATGTGAGGCTACCACCTCTATTTAACAAGCTGCAACTTGTTGAGAGCACCAACTCTCTGGTTTCTCTAGCACCCACTAGAAGGAAGAACCAACTCCCTGAGTGTTCCAACACCAACTAGATGGAAGAACCAACTTTCTATCACACAGGTACCAACCTGTATAACAGAGAACAATAGTTCTCCCTTGCACCACCCTGTTTTTTCTGGCTGCAACTAGATGGAAGCTACAACTCCCTATGTTCAAGCACCCACTTGAAACTCTGAGGACAATTGTCCTCCCTAGCACCTCCCTACCACCTTGGTTTTAAATATTTTCTTGCTGAAATTTATCACAGTGATACAATATTGATCAATGGATTACCAATCTCATCATTGTTCTGCTACACTGGTCTTCTCTGCCTGCATCAGTGTCTTCCTAATCGCATCTTCTTGAGGTTTTTTTTCTTCTTCTCTGTCTCTGCATGCACACCTTGGATTTCTCTTCCTCTCTTAGATATTAATTTCATCTCTTCTACACAGACCCTCAGATATCTTCTACGTGCATCAATAACAAATGAAAAACACTACCTCTTTTCTGTTCTGTGTCTTTTTGTCATGCCAAGTCCTCTGCCAAATCATCATCACAACTCTTCATCTTCTCTGGTGATTATACTGAGTCTGTTTTTAATTAGTGGTAATTATGTTGAGACTGTTCATCAACAGTGGTCATTCTCCTAATATTCTTTGGCTTCTCTGGCAGTTACAGTCTTTGAAAATTTTCCATATGTCAATTGTCTATATGATGAGTCTTTATTCCACTGTAAGTTACCTCGAGACTCTTCAACTCCTTTAGCGATCACTCTACATCTCCTCAAGTTCTCTAGCAGATACGATCACTATGTGTCGACAGTTTCTTAGAGAACCTCCACGCACTCATCCCTTTGGCGCCTCTTCCCTTCCTGAGAAAACTTCACAGTGGGCACTAGAGTTTCTGTCTAAGATCCTTCCTTTCACATGACCATGAGTTTTGATCAGATGCCTATCCAAAAGGTGCTTCATGAGTTCGCACATCGGATATCCAGTTACGATTTTCCTCGATTCTCTCAACTTGTGAAACTTCGAGGTGGAGCCTATCAACACTAGCTCCTTTCTTAACCTTCATCAATGTGACCCCTCGCTATGACCTGGGGCCAATCTTTCGAGTGCGTCGAGATTTTGTGTTTCACGAGATCACGAATTAGATATCCTCCTTTTTTTCGATATCCGAACTCCCAACTTCAATCATCTTAGATCAATGGTTTGAGATTTCCCATGACTCAACAGTCCAGATCATTTCACGTGAATTGGGATTTCACGTTTCATGACATTAAAAGTTATTCCACCTCCTTCCACCCGAAACCCAAATTCCAAACATCCCTTATATCAAATCGAAAATCCTCGATCTTCCGTATTTCAAAGGTCTAGATCTCTTAGTCACATTTTGTGACTACGTACTTCGCGATGTCGAAAGTTGGATCACCTCCCTTCTTCCAATTTCTGAACTCGCGATTGCGTCATATCAACGACCTACAATCCTTCCTTGATTAACGACTGTGATCACCTTCTGCATTTTGGGACTTCACGTTTCATGAATTTGTGAACTTATTTTGTAGTGTCAGATCAATGATCCATGATTCTCTGAGATCCGATGGTCCAGATCTCCTCTTCTCACTTCCATACTTAACACTTCACAATTCACCTCTTGTTTGATCAACAACCCAGATCATTCTATGATCTGACGATCCATACTTCATCGGGACTTCACGTTTCACTATGTCATAGGTTATCTCACCTCCCTTCTTTTGATTTTTGATATTCAAAATACTCTGTATCATATCAATGGTCCACAACTCCCCATGATCTAAGGGCTCAAATCAATTTGTGAACTCAGACATCATGAGTTCCTATCTGAGGTTGCTCAATGTAGTTCTTATGATTCATGATTATGAGAATCTGCTTATCTGTTTCCACATTTCCTTCCGAGCACCAACAACTAGGATTGCCTCACGATTTAGGAATTCATGAGTTTTCACTTCTCTTGTGCACTCTAAATTAATTAAATCCCATGCACTTACCTCTTGATCCAACGAAGATTGGTCCATGCGCTCAGATCTAACGCCTAAGATTTGGTCTCCTCGTCTAACACTTGTTCCGCCTGTCTGGACTCTGATCCAATGGTCCATATTCTTCATGGTGATCGAACCAATGACCATTGTCTCTCCTCCTCCTGAGCTTACAATTTCTTTCGATTTAGAATAATTTCTAAGTATTCAAAGGTTTTGACCTCTGAGCCTTCTCCTACGAAACCAATTGAAAGGTCTCGTCTTTTCTTTTCCTCTGATTGGATGGGACCACATATTCCATGGTGATGTGGTGTGTCTAGATAGTTCCATGTGGTGTCATGGGATTGGTCATGATTTGGGTGTGGTACCCCCTCTGTCAAGTGTAAACCATGTGTTAAGTGTGGATTGTTGAAATTACGAAGACAATTGAGAGGGGGGGATGAATCAGTTGTTACTGTGCTTAAGAAATTTTATTCCTATTAAAATATTATTAACCTTCTCCAAGTGATCATCAAGATTATTCAAGACATGAACAATAGGAATAACAAACATCAATCACACATATGATATAAACAAAGATAGATATTTACGAGGAAACCCATAAAGGGAGAAAACCTCTTCTTCTTCGAATGATAAGAAGTATTTTTATGTTCTGTACATCATCTATCTTTGAGCACCAACTCAATGTGAGGCTACCACCTATGTTTTACAAGATGAAACTTGTTGATAGCACCAACTCTCTGGTTTCTCTAGCACCCATTAGAAGGAAGAACCAACTCCCTGAGTGTTCCAACACCAACTGGATGGAAGCACCAACTTCCTGTCACACAGGGACCAACCTATATAACAGAGAACAATATTTCTCCCTTACACCACCTTGGTTTTTCTGGCTGCAACCAGATGGAAGCTACAACTCCCTGTGTTCAAGCACCCACTTGAAAATCTGAAGACAATCGTCCTCCATAGAACCTCCCTACCATCCTGGTTTTAAATCTTTTCTTGTTGAAATTTATCATAGTGATATAGTATTGATCAATGGCTTACCAGTCTCATCATTGTTCTGCTACACTAGTCTGCTCTGCTTGCATCAGTGTCTTCCTGATCACATCTTCTTGATTTTTCTGTTCTTTTTCTTTTCCTCTGCATGCACACCTCGTCTTTCTCTTCCTCTCTTAGATATGTATTTCATCTCTTGGGCACAAACCCTTGGCTCTCTTCTATGCGGATCAATCACAAATAAAAATCACTACCTCTTTTATGTTTTGCATCTTTTTGTCACGCCAAGTCCTCTACTGGATAGTCATCACAACTCTTTGTCTTCTCTGGCGATTATACTGAGTTTGTTTTGCATCGGTGGCCATTATGCTAAGACTTCTCGTCATCAGTGGCCATTCTCCTAATATTCTTTGGCTTCTCTGGCATTTACAGTCTTCGACAATTTTCCATATCTCAATTGTCTCTATGATGAGTGTTTATTCCACTGGCAGTTACCTCAAGACTCTTCAGCTCCTATGGTGATCACCCTGTAGCTCCTTGAATTCTCTAGCAGATAGGATCACTTTGTTCTAGCAGTTACTTAGAGAACGTCTGTGCACTCATCCCGTTCGCACCTCTTCCCTTCCTAAGAAAACTTCACAGTGGGTGTTATCTTTTTTGGCTAAGCTCCTTCCTTTCAAGTGACCATGAGTTGTGATCAGATGCCTATCCAAAAGGCGCTTCACGAGTTCATGCATCGGATATCCAATTGCGATTTGCCTCAATTCTCCCAACTCGTGAAACTCCAAGGTGGATCCTAGCAACGTTAGCTCCTCCCTTAACCTTCATCACTGTGACCCCTCGCTATGACATGGGGACAATCTTTCGAGAAAGTTGGGATTTCATGTTTCATGATATCATGACTTAGATCTCCTCCTTTCTTCCAAAATTTGAACTCTTGCTTCAATCACCTCAAATCAACGGTCTAAGATTTCCCAGGACTCAATGGTCCAGATCCTTTCATGCGAATCGGGATTTCACATTTCGCGACTATAAAAGTTAGTCCACCTCCTTTTACCCAAAATACGAATTCCGAACATCCCTTATATTAAATTGATGATCCATGATCTTTCATATTTCAATGGTCTAGATCTCTTCTTTGCATTTCAGGACTACACACTTTGCGATGTTGAAAGTTGGCTCACCTCTCTTTTTTCGATTTCCAAACTCGCACTTGCATCAAATCAGTGTCCCATAATCCTTCCTTGATCAACGGCTGTGACCACCTTTTGCATTTCAGGACTTCACATTTCTCGAATTCATGAACTTAGTTTACAGTGTCAGATCAAAGGTCCACGATGCTTTGAGATATGATCCTCCAGATCTCCTCTTCGCACTTCGAGACTTCTCACTTTGTGATTCCTCTCTTGTCTGATCAATGACCCAAATCAGTCTATGATCCGATGGTCCAAACTTCATCAAGACTTCAAGTTTCATGATTTAGTAGGTTATCTCACCTCCCTTCTTTAGATTCCCGATATCTGAAATACTTTGTATCAAATCAACGGTCCACAACTCCCAACAATCTAAGGTCTCATATCAACTCATGAAATCGAACATCGCGAGTTCCTATCTCGGGCTACTCAACACAGTTTTTCTAATTTGTGATTATTTGAATCTACTTATCTACTGCCATGTGTCCTCCCCAGCACCAACGGCTAGGATTTCCTCACGATTTTGTACTTCGTGAGTTTTTTCTTCTCCTGTGCAGTCTAAAGGAATTAAATCATATGCACTTACCTATGGATCCAACGATGTTTAGTCCACGTGCTCAGATCTAATGCCTAAGATCTAGTCTCCTCATTTATGCACTCGTTCCTCCTGTCTAGACTCTGATCTAATGGTCCATATTCTTCATGGTGCTTGAACCGACAACCATTGTCGCTCCTCCTCCTGAGCTTACGATTTCTTCCGATTTAGAAGAATTTATAAGTATTCAAAGGTTTTGGCCTTTGATCCTTCTACTGCGAAATCAATTGAAAGGTCTCATCTTTTCTTTTCCTCCTGAGCTCTGTCTTCATAGAAGAGGAATTATTTTGGTGCTATCATCGTTGCTTTTCTATTTTCCATCGTTGTTGTTGTTCTTTCCATCATCGTTGTTGTTCATGCCATCAATTACAAGCACACTCTTCCTGTAAACATGCCAACAATATCCCCCTTTGGCATTGATGGCAACCCTGGAAGGATGCACTATTCTTCCTATACCTCCAATTGTAGCATCCAAACCACACCTTTTCTCCCCCTTTGACATCAATGTCAAAAAAAACATGCTCCCCCTAAGCTGTTGTAGTACTTTTTCAGAGGTATCATATATTAAATCAACACATACTCCCCCTGGAAGGATGGACTCTCTTAGGTGAGAGAAGGGATGACACTTATCTTCTGACGGAGATATTCAAATGGTGTCTTGGCTAGGGTTTTAGTAAAGATGTATGCAATTTGTTTTATGGAAGGAATATAATTTAGTTGAACAACTCTATTTGTAACCTTCTCTTTGAGAAAATGATACCTTATTGGTATATGATTCATCTTTGAATGGAGAATAGGATTCTTGGAGACACTAATGGCACTGGTGTTATCACAGTGAAGTGGAATTAGATCAATATAAATTATCTTCAAATCTGCAAGAGTTTGTATCATCCATAAAATCTGAGTGCAACAAGTAGCAGCAACAATGTTCGCTGCCTCTGTAGTTGATAATGAAATATATCCATGCTTCTTACTAAGTCATGCTACTAATGAATCACCTAAGAAGAATGCACCTCCACTGGTGTTCTTTCTCTCATCCAAACAGTTTACCCAATCAACATCTGAATATGTAGTTAATTGAAAATTCTGATTTCTAGGATACTAGAGACCATAAGTCATTGTACCCTTCAAATATTTGAATATCCTTTTGATGAATGCTAAATGAATTTGTTTAGGAGTAGACTGATAACGACCTACCATTCCAACATCTTGCATTATATCAAGATGGGATGTTGTTATGTAAAAAATACTGCCTATCATTGATCGATATGTTCTTTGATCAACATCAGGTGAAATATCATCTTTACTGAGTTTGCAACCAACCACCACAGGTGTGCTCAAATGTGTAGAATATTCCATCTGAAACCTCTTTAACATCTCTTTCAAATACTTTTCTTGAGAGATAAATATCCCTACAGAATTCTGATTGATTCGTAAACCAAGAAAATATGAAATTTCTCCTATCATGGACATCTCAAACTCGGTTTTCTTAGAATTAACAAACCACTAAACATAAATATCATTAGTACATATAAAAATAATGTCATCCGCATAAACCAAAATGACTAATAAATCATCACCTTCAGATTTAATGTATAGGTTACTCTCAACAATACCTTTCTTGAACCCTTTGTCTTGTAAAAATTTGTCCAGTCTATAATACCAGGCTCGTGGTGCTTGTTTCAGTCCATATAAATCCTTTTTCATCTTGCAGACATAGTCAGGATTATCTATAAAAAAAAATCCTTTAGGTTGCTCCATATATACTTCTTCCTCTATATCTCCATTAAGAAATGTTGACTTAACATCCATCTGATATACTTTAAATTTTTTATGACATGCATAGGCAAGAAACATTTTTATGGCTTCCAATCTTGCCATTGGTGCAAAGGTTTCATTAAAATCCTATCCTTCAACTTGTGCATACCCCTTACAGACCAATCTGGATTTATTCCTAATAGTTTGTCCTTTCTCATTCATTTTAATCTTAAACACCCATTGGGAGCCAATTACATTCGTATCTGCAAGTCTAGGAACAAGCTCCCAATTATTGTTCTTCAAAATCTGATCAAGATCTTCATTCATATCTCTAATCCAATCGTCATGCTTGTTGGCTTCATTAAAAA
>SNQJ01S0018881.1:38252-66132 GCA_010110895.2 Picea sitchensis
CCTCCACTATTATCACTATGGGTCCTCTGGCCCCCCCCACTACCTCTCTAGCTACCTTACATTCCATCCCCCTTATGAAAGCGTTGTCATCAACGCTTGATGTACAACCATATACCAGGGTCCCATGGATAATTATGGACCATAATGCTGAAGAAGACTGAAAAACCAAGGTCCCATGTAGAAAGGAAATCCACCATGTTGAAGGCCCGGGTCCCATGTCCAAGTGCTCATGTGAACTCCTCGTGGAAGATTTTGGAACCCAATAACCAACTCCAAATGATCTTCCAAAGACTGACACCTATCATGTGGATCCAAATAAGAAGATCCATCCACATAGTGGAAAAGGGTCGTCGCAGAATCTGGAAGGAATAATACCACTGTAGAATATGCAGACTGAACGCTGGTAACTAGCTCCTGATGTGGGACATTGATGTTCTCTACAGAAGGTAGAGTAGAGTCATCAAATAAAATATGAAAGTGGTTGTCATCCCATAAATGACAACTATCCATATACCAATCATCACAATCGGCCTCAAAATCATACCAAGCATATATTTTTTTATTATATTCATCCTTGAGGCCCTCCATAAGAAATCTCTCCTGCATTTTATTCGATGAATCTTGAATACTACGAAAATTATCCTTGAGGCCATCTGTGAGGCCATGTGTGAGGCTGTCGGTGAGGCCATGTACAAATGCATCCAATCTGTCATCCAATGTGTGAAACAATTGGACTTTGAATGATTCAAGAATTTCTTTTAGGGTTTAAGAGGAAATAGCCATCTGAGCACCCTATGAACTCTTCGGTCTTGCATTCGTCACGAAAAAACCCAAAAAATAGACCCAATAAGTTTCGGCAGAAAATCGCGATGTTTTCCGGAAAAACCCTGAAAAATTGTTGAATTTAAAATGATCATAACTTCACTTTCGGACTCTATTTCGACTGTTTTTTTTTTTGAAATTGGGTGAAATTGTGAGAGGAACTCAGATCTGTAATTTATTTTGGTAAATTCGGCCTCCAGATGCTACAGAAATAAAAAGCAAATCACGTTGCTGCCCGCGGAAAAAACCTTGAAAAATTGCAGATTTTAAAATTTCAATATCTTGACTTCCCGGACTCCGTTTCGGACGATTTTTTTTTTCAACTTGGGTGTTTTTCTGAGAGGAACTCAGATCTACAACCATTTTCTGCAAATTTTTCATAGAAATATACTGAAAACTTCGAGAATGTCATGGCTCTCTTTTTTCTTCTCCGAAAAAAAAAATCTGCAAAAATAAAAAATATTTTCCCACAATGTCTGCCCAAGGAAAGTGCTCTGATACCACTTGTTAAGAACCAAAGACTGAATACAAAAGAAAGATAGAAGAAACCACACTTTATTATTACCAAACCCTTGAGGTAGGGAAACACCATACAATGGATCCTATTATGGAAGAGATCCTCTCCTATTCACTTGCCTCTTCGAGGGGGCATCCTCCTATTGAGCTACCGCTCCAAATGCAATACTTCTCTTCATGTATCATTACATTGCTTGAGCCCCTTTATATAGTGCTACCATCACCTAAGAACATTCTAGAGGNTGGCTAGCCTTGAGAAATACAGTACTCTCATAAGGGATTTCTTACAAAAAAGAAACAACTATGCTCTTGGGTGGTGTTCACTATGCAAGGATGAAAATGAAGTAATACAACACTTGTTAGTCAAATTCCCTTATACAAAAATTGTATGGAAAAAGGTGGAAGGAAGTTTTGGAATCAGAGATGGTTGGCCAGGAGAAAGTATTGAAAAATGTCTTAAGTTGTGGATGGAGAGAAGGGATATGAAGTCATATAGGGCACTACCCTTTTTAGTATGTCAGTGCATTTGGCTTGCTAACAATATCATCTTTGAAGACAAACAAATCCCTACCTTCTAGTGTTCATCACATGTATGATTGATATTTGAAGGATTAAACAAGAAGATAAAAGTATGTCCCCCAAGACCACTTGGAAACATCCAAATTGACAAATTTGGAGCATGGAGTTTCTTTAATGGGGCTTACCAAGGCCACCCAACTAAGTGTGGGGAAAGGGGTACATTATTTATGAATGACACACACTTTTTTCAAATTAAGGAAAATCTGGAGCATGGAGTTTCTTTAATGGGGTTTACCAGGGCTACCCATCTAAGTGTGGGGAAAGAGGTACACTATTTATGAATGACACACTTTTTTCAAATGAAGAAAAATTTGGGTTTAGTAACCAACTATTATGCTAAGCTTATGGCACTAAAACTACTCTTCATGTGCAATTGAAAACAACATTCAAAATATTCAAATTATGGGGAATTCAAAGGTGGCCATCAATTGGATAAAGGGATTGTGTTTAATAGAAAGTTTGGTTTTAACTCCAATATATGAGCTCATGAACATGGTGATGTATCTGACAAACTTTCCTATATGCACATTTATAGGGAATTAAATATTTCAACAAATACATTGTCAAATGAAGGATTGCATGTGGAAGGAAGTACATGGATGCTGCTAGAATCAAAATATAAGATCTTTGTGCTAGATATATCTTCCCCAATTTGAGATATTTAATAATGGAAACTTAAAAATAATCTCTTAAAAAAATTGTAGTATCATTTTGTGAAGTACTTGATGTGGATTGAACACGGATTATGTATAGAATTCAAATTTATGATTTTTTTTAATTTTAATTTTTAAATATATAGAAAAAAAATTAATTGGAAATCTTTCTTTAACACATATAGATAGTATTTTTTTTTTGGGTAAGATTTTTTTTATATTAAAAACATAATATACAGGAAATGGCCAGTGTAGATGGCATGAGCTGTTCACTTCCAAAAATGATTATCTAGAGAGCTTGACGGTCTGCCCATAGGGAAACCAGGCCAATGTATTAAATTGAGGCCATAAAAATTTAATATATCCAAATTATTGTCAAGAGTCTGAGCATCTAGTCTATAACAAGAAGAAACTATGATGAAACTAACAATAAAAAAGTAAGGAGAATTGAAACCTGTCAACGTCATCATGTTGGTGGAGTTGAAGGGTGAGCCTGGATGAAATCATCATCGAAAATACATGGAGGAGGTGCTTGAGAGGTGGAGGTTGTGTTATCAGAGACCACCTTAAAGTTACCTCCCTGCTTCTTAACAAGCCATGAAACAAGGGTAAGCAGAAACTGGTTCTGTTTTTCCAGTGATTCCACCATGAGCCTGAGATTTTTAAATTTTGGTTCCTTGGTCAACATTGCTTGGGCCACAAAAACCTTTGTGTGTCGATACAATTCAACAGTGTAGAAAAAATTGGTGACCCTAGCTATGTTAGAGCCCAAGTCAGGGACAAAAGGGGTCTCTTGCTTATCTACCTCTTGGTCTTCACAATATGCCTTGATAAACTTCACGTCCTCCTTAATTGGTTGCATAATAGCTTGCAAGTGTGGGTAGATGACGGTGGAGAAAGCAGCAGTGGCCACTTTCGTTTCTGAGACAACCTTGGTAGAGTGTCTGGGACCCTTTCCCCGCTTGGTATTGCATGAAGCCAGGTCATGTGCACTAGCGAGACCAACAATCCAACCTTCAAGCCACCAACAATAGAAATGTAAAGCCAAACTGACAAACAGAGAACTAGTTTGAAAACTCTCCCATGCAAGCCTAATAATAGGTGGGTTTCCCATAATCGCTTCCAAAATCATGTTAGAATGAGGATAATTCATTGCTTGGGGTGGAAATTGAGTCCCTGCATGTATCTGAACCTTCCCCTGAACTATCATCTGCCAAGACCATCGCATCGCACAAGAGAGTGTTGGTTGTGGAGCCTGATTATCTTCCTGATTCAGAGGTCTTTTACTTTCAGCCGTGTTTATACCCCATGAAGTATTTACACCCCAGAAGTATGTACACTCTTCCATGCGGGGGAGTGCAGAGGGGGGGTACCCCCTCTGCGGGGTCTGGAGGGGCTATCCCCCCGGCTGGGGGGTCTGGGGGCAAGCGGGCCCCTAGTGGGGGTTCGGGGGTGAAGCCCCCGAAGGAAAAATTGCCTTGTANTGGCTAGCCTTGAGAAATACAGTACTCTCATAAGGGATTTCTTACAAAAAAGAAACAACTATGCTCTTGGGTGGTGTTCACTATGCAAGGATGAAAATGAAGTAATACAACACTTGTTAGTCAAATTCCCTTATACAAAAATTGTATGGAAAAAGGTGGAAGGAAGTTTTGGAATCAGAGATGGTTGGCCAGGAGAAAGTATTGAAAAATGTCTTAAGTTGTGGATGGAGAGAAGGGATATGAAGTCATATAGGGCACTACCCTTTTTAGTATGTCAGTGCATTTGGCTTGCTAACAATATCATCTTTGAAGACAAACAAATCCCTACCTTCTAGTGTTCATCACATGTATGATTGATATTTGAAGGATTAAACAAGAAGATAAAAGTATGTCCCCCAAGACCACTTGGAAACATCCAAATTGACAAATTTGGAGCATGGAGTTTCTTTAATGGGGCTTACCAAGGCCACCCAACTAAGTGTGGGGAAAGGGGTACATTATTTATGAATGACACACACTTTTTTCAAATTAAGGAAAATCTGGAGCATGGAGTTTCTTTAATGGGGTTTACCAGGGCTACCCATCTAAGTGTGGGGAAAGAGGTACACTATTTATGAATGACACACTTTTTTCAAATGAAGAAAAATTTGGGTTTAGTAACCAACTATTATGCTAAGCTTATGGCACTAAAACTACTCTTCATGTGCAATTGAAAACAACATTCAAAATATTCAAATTATGGGGAATTCAAAGGTGGCCATCAATTGGATAAAGGGATTGTGTTTAATAGAAAGTTTGGTTTTAACTCCAATATATGAGCACATGAAGATGGTGATGTATCTGACAAACTTTCCTATATGCACATTTATAGGGAATTAAATATTTCAACAAATACATTGTCAAATGAAGGATTGCATGTGGAAGGAAGTACATGGATGCTGCTAGAATCAAAATATAAGATCTTTGTGCTATATATATCTTCCCCAATTTGAGATATTTAATAATGGAAACTTAAAAATAATCTCTTAAAAAAATTGTAGTATCATTTTGTGAAGTACTTGGTGTGGATTGAACACGGATTATGTATAGAATTCAAATTTATGATTTATTTTTTTAATTTTAATTTTTAAATATATAGAAAAAAATTAATTGAAAATCTTTCTTTAACACATATAGATAGTATTTTTTTTTTGGGTAAGATTTTTTTTATATTAAAAACATAATATACAAGAAATCATGGCCAGTGTAGATGGCATGAGCAGTTCACTTCCAAAAATGATTATCCAGAGAGCTTGTCGGTCTGCCCATAGGGAAACCGGGCCAACGTATTAAATTGAGGCCATAAAAATTTAATATATCCAAATTATTGTCAAGAGTCTAAGCATATAGTCTATAACAAGAAGAAACTATGATGAAACTAACAATAAAAAAGTAGGGAGAATTGAAACCCGCCAATGTCATCATGTTGGTGGAGTTGAAGGGTGAGCCTGGATGAAATCATCATCGAAAATACATGGAGGAGGTGCTTGAGAGGTGGAGGTTGTGTTATCAGAGACCACCTTAAAGTTACCTCCTTGCTTCTTAACAAGCCATGAAACAAGGGTAAGCAGAATCTGGTTCTGTTTTTCCAGCGATTCCACCATGAGCCTGAGATTTTAAAATTTTGGTTCTTTGGCCAACATTGCTTGGGCCACAAAAACCTTTGTGTGCCGGTACAATTCAACAGTGCGGAAAAAATTGGTGTCCCTAGCTATGTTAGAGCCCAAGTCAGGGACAAAAGGGGTCGCTTGCTTCTCTACCTCTTGACCTTCACAATATGCCTTGATAAACTTCACGTCCTCCTTAATTGGTTGCAGAATAGCTTGCAAGTGTGGGTCGATGACGGTGGCGAAAGCAGCAGGGCCACTTTCGTTTTTGAGACAACCTTGGTACAATGTCTGGGACCCTTTTCCCGCTTGGTACTACGTGAATCCATGTCGTGTGCACTAGCGAGACCAACAATCCAACCTCCAAGCCACCAACAATAGAAATGTAGAGCCAAATTGACAGACAGAGAACTAGTTTGAAAACTCTCCCATGCAAGCCTAATAATAGGTGGGTTTCCCATAATCGCTTCCAAAATCATGTTAGAATGAGGGTAATTCATTGCTTGGGGTGGAAATTGAGTCCCTTCATGTATCTGAACCTTCCCCTAGACTATCATATGCCAAGACCATCGCATCGCACAAGAGAGCGGGTTGTACAAAACCGCTTATGCTTAAGCATGTGCCCGCCTTAATGCACTGAGAGGTGGGTTTTTGTGGGCACATGGTCCGCCCCTTTGGCCCACACGTCAGCGCCTCATCTGTCAAGTCAAACATCCTATCTGAAGAACATATATAGATAGTATAAAAAAGTACTTACAAATATTTATATATCATCAAGATTTTTTTGTTGAACCTAAATTCTTTGATATTTTAAATGTAATAAACAAATTTCTATCTATTTTAAAATATAAATTATAATTTTTTCTTTAATATTTTAAATGCAATAAACATGTATTTTCTCACCTTAAAATATAAATTATGATTTTTCTCGTGATTTTTTTTGTTAGTTGACCATATCTCATGCACCTTGAAGTGAAAGTTATCACATCTCATGCACTAGTTAACTTTTCACTAATAAAGCTTGCACTTTCTTTATCTTATCAAAAATATAAAATTATTTACTACGTATATATTACCTAAATGACAAAGACTTAATTATATAATAAAGAGGAAAATAAATAAAACATAAAGTTTTCTCCTTTTTGAGGTTAGACTCATCTTCCCGGCGGCCATTGCTGGGCTAGGTGCCTGAGATTTCTTTACTAACGAGAGGGTGGCTCAGTTTTCATTTCAGAACTCTAGAAGATACTACACTTATTCTGGACTGGCTCTGGTTTCTTGATGGTGGTCGTTTAATGTTGAAATAATGGCGTGTCAGTTTCGACCCGACACGGGATTACTTCCGTTTGCAACATTTTTGGGTACTTTTACCCGGCTTACCCTTGCACCTCTAGAATGAGAAATCCTTAGAGGCCATTGGAAACACTCTCGGTCGATTTATCAACGTTGATAAAATGTCTCTTGTGGCATCAGACAAAAAATTGGCAAAGGTTCTGGTGGAATTAGATATCCACCAAGGATTGCTAGAATCCATTGATATAGACTGTAGAGGACACCTCATCCGTTAAAAACTGGACTATTTGGGCATACCCTTCAAGTGCACCTATTGCAGACAGATAGGTCATTTGAGGAGACATTGTCCTAGTTTCGCGGAGGAAGAGTTGTCGGAGGACACAATGCTAGAATTATCGTCCAGAGTGGACTCTCCTGGAGTGAACTCTCAGGCCTCTTTCCCATAGTTTTTTGGAGCGGTCGACTCAGCTTGCTCGGAAACTATCACTGGTAAGTTGAAACACATATGTCCTTATTTATTTTTCTCTTTGACTGCTTGGGAAAAGGACCTTCTGGATTCCTCCACTACTCTAGTTGTGGGGTCCTTGACTTCACCCTTGGGGGATAGTTCACAAGCTCGAGAGACTACAGGTACACCAAACACTTTTGCAGTTGTCCACTTGAGGGGGGGAAAATGGGCTAAAAAACCCTCAGACTCCGTGAAACCTTGGGATTTCGCTAGTCCCACTCGTGTAACAAACCGGGTCAACTTCACTGATGTAGACTCCCTTGCCTTTCCATTGGAAACTGAGAGGGGTCTTAGAGCTGCGTCTTGTGAGCCGGTTGAGGGTTGTATCAAGCCAGGATTTAAAGAACCAGAAGAAGGAGATAGCTCCCTAGAATTTGTTTTGGACACCTTGGGTCCGACCTACAGAGAAGATCTTTCTCCCATTCCCATTCCTACTTACCTGGGGAGAAATGTTTTTCGCCTTCAGGAGCCTGGTGAGGCCTTGGGATGTCTTGAAAAGTCTGGGGAGGGCTTGGGAAAAGACTACACCTGGTCTAAGGGGATGGGCTACGAGCTCTTTCCTATAAAGACCAGGAGTGCTCGTAGAAAGGCAGAAACTACTTCCTCACTTCCAGCTATACACTAAACACCACACACTAATCTTGGGGCACTTAGAGGCATGAAAGACCTTGCGAGAGCCAAGCCATGATTTTTCTCTCCCTCACTATCAGAGGGGTGGGGGGGACCCTGAAATCTGCCTCCTTTAGAAGATTGCTCACTAGGACTTCTCCGAATATTATTTTCCTACAAGAAACGTTGGTTGATGGCCTGAAGGTCGAGACTTTTTTGCACAAATTTTGCCCCTCTTGGCTTACCTGTGTTGCTAGCTCAGTAGGTACTTTTGGGGGACTTGCAGTTACCTGTGATCCTACAAAACTTGATCTAGTCCCTTACCTTTGCTGTGGTGGTATCCTTCTGACAGGTACCTGTCTGTGGAACAATCAGTCGATCTCGCTACTTAATGTTTATCGACCCTGTTTTGACAGAAAATTATTTTGGGACAAGGTGGTCGCCAGGGGACTACTTACTCACAATAATTTGATAGTAGCAAGGGACTTAAACCTCACTTTAAATGTTGGGGAAGTGTGGGGAGCTTCGGCATTTCAGGACCTTCTAGCTGGATATTTCAATAATCTTTTTCAAGCACACTCACTAGTGGACATTTCTCCGGTTGAATTAGTTCCAATTTGGTGTAATGGTCGTTCTGGTACATAGGCTATTTCAAAATGTCTGGATCAGGTTATTTTGTCAGAAAATCTGGAAACTAACGATGGAAGGACTAGGTCCTAGGTAGCATACCCTTTTCTGTGGGACCACGCTCTGGTTCTTCTTCAATTTGACTCTCCTACTTTTCCGAAAGCTTATCCATTCAAGTTTAATTCGAACTGGTTGCTTGAGACATAATTCTCTTCTATAGTAAAAGAAGTTTGGAAAGATCCTACTTTTCATATCGAGCCGAGGATTCAACAACGGATAGTTTGGAAACTAAAGACATTAAAACATCTTATCAAACACTGGGCAAAAAACCTCAGAAGACAAAAACTACAAAGATTGGAAGAGCTAAAGAAAGAATTATAGTCAACCTACAAGCAGACACACAGGAGGGGGGGCTCTGAGGTAGGGATAACACCTTGAAACTCCTTGAAACTGAACGGAACCAGATCCTGCTAGCAGAAGAAGCTCTTTGGAGATAACGAAGCAGGGCAACCTGGATAAAATGTGTAGATCAAATTCAAAATTATTTCATCGATTTGCAAGTTCTAGTAGAAATAAAAAAACACATTTTGGAAATCAAAGATGAAATTGGATTTATCCACACTGGACAACAAGCTCTAAAGTCAGCAGCCACAAAACACTTCAAATATTTTTATGGGGTGATTGAACACTCTAATATTATTGATCAAGTCTCTATAGCCAGACATTTCCCACGTTCGGTCACAGAGGAGGATTCTAACCTATTGGATAGCCCCTGTACACTGCAGGAAGTTTGGGAAGTCCTAAAGTCGTTTGCAAAAGATAAAATCCCAGGCCCCGACAGCTGGACTGTAGAGTTATTTTTACATTTCTTTGAGTTAGTAGGTGCTGAGCTTCTAGAATTGGTGGAAGATTCCAGGATTAGAGGAAGAGTGATAGGCTCGTTAAACTCGACTTTACTGACACTAATCCCTAAAGTGAACAACCCCACTTCATTTGGTGATTACAGACCCATCGCTCTCTGTAACTTGTGTTATAAATTGATCTCAAATGTTATTGCAAATAGGATAAAGCCTATTCTTTCGAGGACTCTGTCGGGTGAACAACTGGGGTTTTTAAAAGACAGACAAATTTTTTATGCCATTAGTACGGCCCAGGAATGCTTGCATAGTATAAAGATGAAGAATCCAAAGGCACTAATATTGAAACTAGATCTAAATAAAGCCTTTGACTGTATTGATTGGGATTTCTTACGAATGATTATGATTCAATCAGGCTTTAGTCAACAATCCACAAAGTGGATCTTGAGTTGTGTGACTAGTGCAAACTTTGTTGTCCTTGTAAATGGTGAAACTTCTCCTTTCTTCCACAGTGGCAGAGGCTTGAGGCAGGGTTGGCCGCTCTCTCCTCTATTGTTCATTCTGGTCATGGAAGGTCTAAGCCTGCAACTAAGAAATGGTCAAGTAGAAGGGAAGCTGACAGGGGTGAAGGTTTCCAGGATCGTTAAGATTTTACACCTTTTTTTCGTTGATGATGTTTTAATTATGACAAATGACTCATTACAGGAATGGAAGGAAATAGAATACATTTTTATCACCTTCTGTAGTGCTTTGGGTTTGATGATAAACTGGACAAAGTCAACCTTTCACTATGCCAGATTACAAGAGCAATCCCTGGAACTTTTTAAAGAACTCTTTCTAAGGGTTTTAAGTACCTTGGTTATTATATAAAAGCCGACTCTTATAAGGCAGTAGATTGGAACTGGCTTGTAGCAAAGGTTGAGAAAAGAATTGGTCACGGGTGCAACAGATGTATCTCCTTAGGAGGACATTTCACACTCATCAAAGCAGTTTTAGAAGGTCAGTCGGTTTATTGGATGGCACCGACAGCCATACCAGTCTCAGTTTTAGACAAGCTTAGAAAAGTAACCTACAACTTTCTTTGGTCGAGTTGTATTGATAATTCACGTCTACACCTTTGCAGTTGGGAATCATTGGCCAAAACCAAAACAAAAGGGAGGCTAGGGGATTAGAAATATCTTTCATTTTAGAAAAGCTCTTGTTGCAAATTCCCTCTTGCATGTGTTGACAAAAGAAGGGATTTGGCACTTGGTAATAAAAGACAAATATCTCCCCCACTGTTCGGTGGCCACTTGGTTTAGAACAATTGTTACTACAGCGAGAGAGGCCTCACAGACTTGGAGAAACCTGGTAAAATCTGATCACCCACTAGCTGTGTTGGAATCTGGGGTCAGGACACTCGGTAATCCTTGGCAAGGACTGTATCTTAGGAATGGATAATTCCTCTCACTTATCTCCACAACTTATTACTTCATTAAACTTAAAAAACATTAGATATGTTTACCAATCTAGAGGCATCTGTAGGACTAGGTTTCTATCAGACAGATGGAAAACCAGTGATGAGCTTGGTCTTCCAGCTGACTTGGCCTTGGAGTTGGAAGATTTCTGTAAGGAGTTATCGAGATCTGGAGTGCAACTACAAGTCAAAGAAGACGAGATTATGTGGACAGGGGGTGGCAAATCGAGATTTCTTTCAGTCAACAATGTTTACACTGCAATCACAAATATTCTCTAGCATCATAATATTGGTGGTTGGAGAAGACAACTATGGTCCTGGAATATAGCCCAAAAAATTAGATTGTTCACTTGGCTTTCTATTGAAAACAAAATTCTCATTTGGGACATATTGCAAAGGAAAGGTTGGGAATGACCCAATATCTGACATCTGTGCACTAGTGATGCAGAGACAATGGTGCATCTATTTGTTAAGTGTTCCTTCACAAGACAAGTCTGGGATAGGATCATTATTGAACAAACGTTAAATAGTGTTTGGGAAGGGAACACTTTAAATGCCTGCTATGATACATGGACTAAAAAGCAGAGAAACTACCTCTCCCTTCCATCTCTGGTTTGTTGGTTTGTTTGGCTGGAAAGAAATAGGAAAGTCTTTGAAAATGGGAATCCATCTGTAAGCGCAGTTGTTTACAAAACACTCGGTATGGTTACAAACTGGACAACCCCAACAAAAGTGGCGATAAAAAATAAAGTCAATATCCACATTCCTGAAGGCATGCACACGGGTTGGTTTGATGGAGCAGTGAAGTCAAATGGTCTCCAGAGTGGAGCAGGGGGTTTGATAAGGATAACTGAAAATTCTCAATACAGGTGGACCTTCAACTATGGTCTAGGAACCAACACCAGGGATGAATTACTTGGAGTCTGGGCTACTCTCCATCTAGTAACTAGATTAAACATTGAAGTACTACAAATCTTTGGGGACTGTAGAATCATAATTGATTGGTTGAATAGCAGAGGAAAACTTTAAGTTATTTCTCTATTGGGCTAGAAGGACAGAGTCAGAGAGCTACAATCCATCTTTAGGAATATCAACTTCAGCCATATCTACCGAGAGCACAACAAGGAAGTTGATTTTCTTTCAAAGTCTGCACTCCATAAACAAGCTGGAAAAATCACATACAACCACTAGGTTGATGGACATGAGGGTCCCTCTCTCATTCTTAATCTCTTTTAGTACTTATCCTCCTATAGTACTTATCTGCCTATCTTAGCAATGAAAGTTTGACAGTTACTTTATTTTTTGAGGACTCACATGTTTTAGTAAAGAGACATACATAACCTCAGTAATTTCTTTATGTTTGCATATGGACCTTTCTCTTTTGAATCTAATGTAGTTCTATTTGATCTTTCACATTTTTGAAGGCTGAAAGAACATTGAAGGTTGTAGGTTTTTTGGCACTGTATTTTTTTCTATGTGAACAAATTATATATTAATATAATTGAGAAATTTTTATGGTGGAAAAAGGTTGGACTCATGAAACTTTTGGGATTCTCAAATTCAATATTCTTGCTATTAGTGGTTGTCCATGTAAGCCTTGATTTTGTTTAAAATGGTCCTGTTAAAAGCATTTTCTATATTTTAAGGTGATAATAAATAAAGTGTAGTACGCGTGTTCTGCATAGACATCATGGCTTTAGAGTAGATGTGGCTTGTCATCATTGGTATTTTCGTGATAGTTAGATAATTGTGGAGTTTAATGNGAGACAACAACCATAACAAATCAGCAGAACTAAAACTTACTGTTGGCTGTTATAAAACAGCAGAAAATTAAATTTGGGACATCAGAAAACTTAGAGTCTTAGCTTGGTCAAAGACAGACCAAGAAGACAGCTGATAGGACCTGAAATTTTCTACAATTAAAACATCTTATCAAACACTAGGCAAAAAATCTCAGAAAACAAAAACTACAAAGATTGGAAGAGCTAAAGAAAGAATTACAGGTCAACCTACAAGCAGACACACAGGAGGAGGGGCTCTGAGGCAGGGATAACACCTTGAAACTCCTTGAAACTGAATGGAACCAGATCCTCCTAGCAGAAGAAGCTCTTTGGAGACAACAAAGTAGGGCAACCTGGATAAAATGTGTAGATCAAAATTCAAAATTCTTTCATCAATTTGCAAGTTCTAGTAGAAATAAAAAACACATTTTGGAAATCAAAGATGAGACTGGATTTATCCACACTGGACAACAAACTCTAAAGTCAGCAGCCACAAAACACTTCAAATATTTTTATGGGGTGATTGAACACTCTAATCTTATTGATCAAGTCTCTGTAGCTAGACATTTCCCACGTTCGGTCACAGAGGAGGATTCCAACCTATTGGATAGCCCCTGTACACTGAAGGAAGTTTGGGAAGTCCTAAAGTTGTTTGCAAAAGATAAAATCCCAGGTCCCGACGACTGGACTGTAGAGTTATTTTTACATTTCTTTGAGTTAGTAGGTGCTGACCTTCTGGAATTGGTGGAAGATTCCAAGATTAGAGGAAAAGTGATAGGCTCGTTAAACTCGACTTTACTGACACTAATTCCTAAAGTAAATAACCCCACTTCATTTGGTGATTACAGATCCATCGCTCTCTGTAACTTGTGTTATAAATTGATCTCAAATGTTATTGCAAATAGGATAAAGCCTATTCTTTCGAGGACTATGTCGGGTGAACAGCTAGGGTTTTTAAAAGACAGACAAATTTTTGATGTCATTGGTACGACCCAGGAATTCTTGCATAGTATAAAGATGAAGAATTCAAAGGCACTAATATTGAAACTAGATCTAAAGAAAGCCTTTGACTGTATTGATTGGGATTTCTTACGAATGATTCTGATTCAATCAGGCTTTAGTCAACAATCCACAAAGTGGATCTTGAGTTGTGTGACTAGTGCAAACTTTGTTGTCCTTGTAAATGGTGAAACGTCTCCTTTTTTCCACAGTGGCAGAGGCCTGAGGTAGGGCTGCCCACTCTCTCCTCTATTGTTCATTCTGGTCATGGAAGGTCTAAGCCTGCAACTAAGAAATGGTCTAAGCCTGCAACTAAGAAATGGTCAAGTAGAAGGGAAGCTGACAGGGGTGAAGGTTTCCAGGATCGTTAAGATTTTATACCTTTTTTTCGTTGATGATGTTTTAATTATGACAAATGACTCATTACAAGAATGGAAGGAAATATAATACATTTTTATCACCTTCTGTAGTGCTTTGGGTTTGATGATAAACTGGACAAAGTCGACCTTTCACTATGCCAGATTACAAGAGCAATCCCTGGAACTTTTTAAAGAACTCTTTATGAGGGTTTTAAGTACCTTGGTTATTATATAAAAGCCAACTCTTATAAGGCAGTAGATTGGAACTGGCTTGTAGCAAAGGTTGAGAAAAGAATTGGTCACTGGTGCAACATATGTATCTCCTTAGGAGGACATTTCACACTCATCAAAGCAGTTTTAGAAGGTCAATCGATTTACTGGATGGCACCGGTAGCCATACCAGTCTCAGTTTTAGACAATCTTAGAAAATTAACCTACAACTTTCTTTGGTTTGGTTGTATTGATAATTCACGTCTACACCTTTGCAGTTGGGATTCATTGACCAAACCAAAACAAAAGGGAGGCTAGGGGATTAGAAATATCTTTCATTTTAGTAAATCTCTTGCTTCAAATTCCCTCTTGCGTTTGTTGACAAAAGAAGGGATTTGGCACTCGGTAATAAAAGACAAATATCTGCCCCACTGTTCGGTGGCCACCTGGTTTAGAACAACTGTTACTAAAGTGATAGAGGCCTCACAGACTTGGAGAAACCTGGTAAAATTGATAAATCTGATCACCCACTAGCTGTGTTGGAATCTGGGGTTAGGACACTCGGTAATCCTTGGCAAGGACTATATCTTAGGACTGGAGAATTCCTCTCACTTATCTCCACAACTTATTACTTCATTAAACTTAAAAAACATTAGATATATTTACCAAGCTAGAGGCATCTCTAGGACTGGGTTTCTATCAGACAGATGGAAAACCAGTGATGAGATTGGTCTTCCAGCTGACTTGGCCTTAGAGTGGGAAGATTTATGTAAGGAGCTATCGAGATATGGAGTGCAACTACAAGTCAAAGAGGACGAGATTATGTGGACAGGGGGTGGAAAATCAAGATTTCTTTCGGCCAACAATGTTTACACTGCAATCACAAATATTCTCTGGCATCATAATATTGGTGGTTGGAGAAGACAACTATGGTCCTGGAACATAGCCCAAAAAATCAGATTGTTCACCTGGCTTTCTATTGAAAACAAAATTCTCATTTGGGACATATTGCAAAGGAAAGGTTGGGAATGACCCAATATCTGACATTTGTGCACTAGTGATGTAGAGACAGTGGTGCATCTATTTGTTAAGTGTTCCTTCACAAGACAAGTCTGGGATAGGATCATTATTGAACAAAAGTTAAATATTGTTTGGGAAGGGAACACTTTAAATGCTTGCTATGATACATGGACTAAAAAGCAGAGAAACTACCTCTCCCTTCCATCTCTGGTTTGTTGGTTTGTTTGGCTGGAAAGAAATAGGAAATTCTTTGAAAATGGGAATCCATTTGTAAGCACAGTTGTTTACAAAACACTCGGTATGGTTACAAACTGGACAACCCCAACAAAAGTGGCGATCAAAAATAAAGTCAATATCCACATTTCTGAAGGCACGCACATAGGTTGGTTTGATGGAGCAGCGTAGTCAAATGGTCTCCAGAGTGGAGCAGGGGGTTTGATAAGGATAACTGAAAATTCTCAATACAAGTGGACCTTCAACTGTGGTCCAAGAACAACACCAGGGATGAATTACTTGGAGTTTGGGCTACTCTCCATCTGGCAACTAGATTAAACATTGAAGTACTCCAAATCTTTGGGGACTCCGGAATCATAATTGATTGGTTGAATAGCAGAGGAAAACTTCAGGTTATTTCTCTATTAGGTTGGAAGGACAAGGTCAGAGAGCTACAATCCACCTTTAGGAATATCAACTTCACCCATATCTACCAAGAGCACAACAAGGAAGTTGATTTTCTTTCAAAGTCTGCACTCCAGAAACAAGCTGGAAAAATCACATACAACCACTGGGTTGATGGATATGAGGGTCCCTCTCTCATTCTTAATCTCTTTTAGTACTTATCCTCCTATAGTACTTATCTGTCTATCTTAGCAATGAAAGTTTGACAGATACTTTCTTTTTTGAGGACTCACATGTTTTAGTAAAGAGACATACATAACCTCAGTAATTTATTTATGTTTACATATGGACCTTTCTCTTTTGAATCTAGTGTAGTTCTATTTGATCTTTCACATTTTTGAAGGCTGAAATAACATTGAAGGTTGTAGGTTTTTTGGCACTGTATTTTTTTCTATGTGAACAAATTATATATTAATATAATTGAGAAATTTTTATGGTGGAAAAAGGTTGGACTCATGAAACTTTTGGGATTCTCAAATTCAATATTCTCGCTATTAGTGGTTGTCCATGTAAGCCTTGATTTTGTTTAAAATGGTCCTGTTAAAAGCATTTTCTATATTTTAAGGTGATAATAAATAAAGTGTAGTACAAGTGTTCTGCATAGACATCATGGCTTTAGAGTAGATGTGGCTTGTCATCATTGGTATTTTCGTGATAGTTAGATAATTGTGGAGTTTAATGTGAAAATTTATCGTGATAGATATATAATTTTGGAGTTTAATGTGAAAATTTATACGTTTTATTAGTTGGGTAAAGGGTAAGTTCATTATATATATATATATATATATATATATATAACATAAAAAAAATTGTTATATTATATTATATAACTTTGCTCAAGGCAAAAAATACATCCAAAGACCACTCTAGACTAGGTGCTAAAATAATAAGAAACCAGCACATAGGCTGTAGCAAAGAGGCAAGAAGCCCCAGATCCAAAACTGTCCCCACAAAAAAGAACAACCCCAGAAATCAACCTAGAGTCATCTACTAAGACTATTGAAAGAACAGAATAGACCAAAAAAGGTAAATAACTTTCCCCGGTAGAAAGCTAAAAGAGGTTTATGAACAAGGTGGGGCCCTCATTTCCACCTTCCTAATGATTGTAAGCTAACTTTCCTTCTTGCATTTGAAGTGCATGCTTGGATAATAGATATGCCTCCTTGTTATAATCTTTGTAAATATGAGAAAAACTGATTGAGTTGAACGTTTTTCTGAGGTCTCTAATTCTTTCCTTCCAACAATCCAGAGAGATAACCTGTAGATTCCCTTTGTTGTTTAACCTGTCGATGACAATTCTTGAGTCTCCAAAAACTTGTAATTATGTGATATATAACCGAGATGCCAGAATTAGAGTTGCCCAAACACCCAATAGTTATGCCCTAGTGTTAGTACCTGGCTCACAGTTGAAAGTCCATTTGTATGTCGTATGATCATTTATCCTTAGCACCCCTCCAGCACCACTTTGTTGACCATTTATTTTAGTTGCTCCATAGAACCATCCCACTGTCATAATGTCTTTGGATAGAGACTTAATGGATCTGATAGCTTGTACTTTTACCTTTTCAGTGTGTCTTCTAGCTCCTCCAAGAGATCTACAAACCACTGATTCAATAGTAGGGCTTCCATTTTCGAAAATGACTTTGTTGCGTTCCAACCAAACTTGCCAGCTGATAATGGCGGGCAGCGAAGGATACATGCAATCCTATTTATTCCAACTTTCAAAGCAATCTGTCAACGTGGATCCCTCCCAAACAGGATAAGAGTTTAGAGCTCTTTTAATCCTAGCCCACACTTGTTTAGTAAAAGAGCATTTTACCAAAAAATGTTTAACAGTCTCCGACTTCTTTAAACTCAAAAGGCAAACACTAGGCCCAAACCAACATTTGCCTTGTAGATTATCCCAAGTAATAATTTTATTTTCAACAGATAACTGTATGAAGAATTTTATTTTGAGAGAACAGTCCCAAGTCCACAATTTTTTTCACCATCCACCAATGGACTGGTGCCAAAGTTTTGAAGCTAAGGCGCAGTAAACATTTTTTACTGTCAGTGTGCCCGAATTGTCACCCCCATTCCATTTCAACTCGTCTGATCTGTCTTGTAATTGTACACCAGATCCAATCAGGGTCCTTCGGAATAAATCCCATTATGTTGCTTGATCTCCCACGAGACCAAGATCAACACTTTCTAACCAGGAAGAGCAAATCGTTCTTGACCGTAAGGCTTTGCTAGCCTGATAAAGATAGTGGATGTTTCTTTGATTTAGTGAGGCTAAGAGTGCTTGTGAAAGAAAGGAGGCTTTACCCATACCCAAAATCATATCCTTGCCTATTAAAATCGAATGACCAGAACCAGGACTCCAACTTAACCAATGAGTCAAAAGATGTAATGACTTAAGAAGATTTCTCCAAGTCCTAGAATCCAAAGTCGTTTTTTTTGTGGTTGATCTAAGCCATGTAGACACTGAGAAGAAAGGGAGATATTTATCTTTAATGACCCGATACAATATGTCTTCCTTCATCAAAACTCTCCATAGAGTGTTTGCCGCCAACAATCTATTGAATCAATGAATCTTCCTTAAACCCCAACCACCAAAATGTTTGGGTTTAGCAATGTTCTCCCAACTGCAAAGATGATAGTGTTGTTTTTCATTGTTGCCCGACCAAAGAAAAGAGAAAACCAATTGTCTGATCCGGTTGAGAACTGATGTCAGAATACTTGCCAAGGCCATCCAAAACACAGGCTGGCTCTCAAGGAAAACTTTAATGAGAACATAATGACCACCTAGGGAGAGCCAACGGTTACACCAAAGACTTATTCTTTTTTCAAATTTTGAAATTAGCCAATGCCAATCTTTAGCCTTGTAGTTATCAAGCTTTAGGAAGTAGCCAAGATACCTAAAACCTTCTAAAAGTTTTGCAAAGTTGTATGGGAAGATATCCTTAAAAGAGTCTAAAACCTCCTGTTGTATCCCAGAATAGTGAAAAGTTAACTTTAGAAGATTTACCACCAGACCCGTCGCTCTGCAAAAAATATTTAGAATTTCATCAATCGCCTTCCATTCTTCAATCAATGCCCTAGTATTATGAGGACATCATCCACAAAAAGATGGAGAATCTTGATTAGTCTAGAAACCTTGACCCCAATCAGCTTCCCTTCGGTCTAACCTTTCTTTAGTGATAAGTTGAGTCTTTCCATCACTAGAATAAACAATAGAGGCGAAAGTGGACATCCTTGTCTTAAACCTTTACCGCTCTGGAAGAAGGGAGTATACTCCCCATTTATCAGAACTGCATAAGTAGTTGTGATCACACAACTCAATATCCAGTTGGTGGTTGGGAGGCCAAAACCCGTTTGCAATAAAGTCAATCTTAAAAAATCCCAGTTTATACAGTCATAAGCCTTCTTTAGATCAAGCTTCAATATCAAAGCTTTTAATTTTTTTGTCTTTATACTATGTAAACATTCATGTGCAATACCAATTGCATCTAGAATCTGTCTTCCCTTTAGGAATCCCAATTGCTCACCAAATAAAGACCGAGAGAGAATAGGTCTAATCCTATTTGCAATGAGTTTAGCAATAATTTTATAACACATATTGCACAGAGCTATAGGTCTATAGTCGCCAAAAGAGGTAGGCTTATTGAATTTCAGTATTAGAGCAAGGAAAGTCGAGTTTAGAGATCTAATCACCTCACCTCTTTGCCTAGATTCTTCAACATCTTCCAGCAAATCCTCCCCAACCAAGTCAAAAAACTGGATGAAAAATTTGGTTGTCCATCTGTCTTTCTCGAGACTCTTGTCCTATACAAAACCTTTTAGGACATCACAAATATCCTCCTTGGTGCATGGTTTTTCAAAAGATTGTACATCCTCCTCTTCAACTAAGCGAGGAAAGAGTCTGATTGTGGAAACCTGATCAGTAATGGTGTTTTGTCCCAGGTCCTTAAAGAAAATTTTGTAATGTCTGGATGCTTATTTTTTAAGTGCCTCCTGTCTAGAATGAATCAGACCATTTTCGTCGAGGATCTCCCAAGTATGTTTATTGTTCCTTCTATGGCTTGCAAAATGATGGAAACAAATTGTATTATGATCTCCACTTTTAATCCATATCGCTCTGCTCCTATGTCTCCATAGTTCCTCTTCAGCCTGAAGATGTTTATTGTGCTCTTCTTCTTGTGTCTTTAATTGAAGTTCAAACTTAGTACTCATCATTCCCCTTGTTTTCTTCTGATAATAATCATGTAGATCCTCCTCAACCTTATCTAAAATTAAGTGATTTTGGATTCTTTGCTCTTTTGCCCATGCCTTTACTCGATGTTTTAGCTTTTTTAACTTCCATACTAATCTCCTCTTAGCCCCAGATTCCTGCAAAAATAGTTGATCATTCCAAACTTCCTGAATAATCATAATGAAGGCTTCATCTCTCATCCACATCGGATTTAATTTGAAAGGATGAGCTGCAAAATTTGAGTTATTTTCTAGTTGTAGAAGAACATAAGCATGATCAGATATGTAAGGATAGGCAACCTAGGACCTATGTCTGCCAACAGAGGATATGAGGTCCTAAGATAGATATACCCGGTCCAGTCTTTTAGAGATTCCTTCCCGACCGTTCCTACCATTTCGCCATGTAGAAACCACATCAATAGGTAAAATGTGTCGATTTTTCTGAAAAATGCCTTTAAAATAACCCGCTAGTGGAGCCATATGTGTTGAGTCACTAAAAACCTCTCCAGAATTGACAGTAAAATTTAAGTCCTTCGCTACAATTAAATTTTTGTATGCTAACATGCCCCTACTGTCCACCTTGTCCCAAAAATATTTTCTCTATGTGCAAGGTCCGTAACATTTAAAAGAGAAAATGGTATTTCATCTTCTAAACATGTACCTGTCAAAAAAATCCTGCCACAACTTAAGTAAGGAGTAAAATCAAACTTGTTAGGATCCCATGTCACTAGAAGTCCCCCAGACTTCCCTACCGAACTGGCAACACAAATCAACCAAGCAAGACGAAGAGTGTTCATGAAGAGTTTGGCCTTCTTCTCATCTACCAATGTTTCTTGTAGGAAAACAATATCCAGGTGAGTTCTAGAAAGAAATCTATGAAGGGAGGTTGATTTCAGGGTCCCTCCCACCCCTCTGATGTTTAAGGAGAGAAGAATCATGATTTGGCCCTGGCTAAGGCTTTCATGCCTTTAAGCGCCCCAATTTCAGAGATGTTAGAAAATTGTTGTGCAATATTGTTAAAGTTGGTTCCTTCTTTCTTGAGAGCACTCCTGGTTTTAATAGGAGAAAACTCATATCCCAGTCCCCTCGACCAAGCAAAATTCTTTCCAGTTTCCTCCCCACTCCTTAACAACAAACCGATTTCACTACTAAAAAAAAAGTTAATTTTATATTGAATTTTTTTTTTATAAATATGATTTACATTTTCTTTAAGGTAGTATGATATTTTTAGGGACTTTGTTAATTCTAAATCGATTTAAATAATAAAAAATTCAGTTAGAATTTAACAAAGGTAAAAAACTAATAAACACAATATACACTTGATAAACACACCTAATTAATATTAGTTTTACAATTGATAAAATTCACTAATAAACATGTTCATTAGATTTAATTAAGAGATGTCACATTTCATAAGTAGATGCATGGATTGGTGATAAAAAATGATTTGGTCAATGATCATCATTAACTACTATAGTTGCTTCGATCACCATTACCTATAGTTGCATGGAAAGGATCTTTATACAACCTAGTATGAAATGTGCACTTCCTTCAATGCTTTCACTAATAAATATGTTCATTAGCTTTAATTAAGAGATGTCACATTTCATGAAATAGATGCATTGATTGGTGATAAAAAATAATTGGGTCATTGATCATCATTAAATACTCTAGTTGTATCGATCACCATTAACTACTCTAGTTACATGGAATGGAGTTTTCTACATACTAATATAAGATTCAATGCTTAATATGGGGTTGATTAGTAACATTTAAAAAAAAAATAGCAATAAAATATTTCAATATCAACCTATATATATATATATAAAGCATTTGAAAGTAAAAATTTATTATGGTTAAAACATTTCAATGGTGTGTTGTTTAGTATGAAGGAGATGTGTAATTCCTTTTGTGGAGTTGACATGTGGCACGTGCATACACATACACATAAAAGAATCGATGTAGATCCATCTTAACTCTCGATGTATCATGAGGTGACAGGGATCAAGTCCCTCAAGGTGAAAACATTTTTTAGATTAAAAAAAGACTTGAGAAAAGGTTTGCGATCTAGAGTGATATGATCCCTCTCGGTGCATGATAGATCCAAAGTGAAGATGGATCTACATTGGTTTAACCCCATGAAATTTTACTTTGTTGTTGTTGTTGTTGTTGTTGTTGTTGGGTGTGTGTTATATTCTTTGCACAACTAACTCTGTATGTGCTAGGCACAACGGGGGGTGGAGCCCTCAAAAAATGCTTTTGGGCGGTTTTGTTCCATTTTGGGTGGTTTTTACATACGATATTCCAGCCCATGGTTTTCTAATTCTGGTTAAGGAATTAAGGTAGTGATCTAATCTAGGTCAATGGATTAAGGTTTTGGATGTCACAGAATCATACATATTGTATTTGTAAATAGTGAAGTTAATACAACGAGAGTTAGAAATGTGGCTCTAAACATTTGTTAGTTTTCCCGATTAAGGGTTTTCGGGGTAAATTTCTTAATACTATTGTTTTTTTCCTGTTTGATAAAGAATCTATGTGTGCATTACTATATTATAAAGGCTTAAAACATACATTTTTTTTTTTAAGTGGAAGACTTTCTATTCATAAAATGACAATATACACATGCATATAGCTATGACAACCATTATATTTTCTTTAAAAAATAACTCAAAGGTTGTTGATCTACCCAAAGGGAAACCATGCCAACTAGAAAAAACGCTAGCACTGTCATACATAGTCTGATAATATATGTCTAACCACTCTACACCAACATACTCAAAATTACAAAGCAAACAGAGAAAGGCTAGTAAACCCAAACTAAAAAAACTCAGAATTACTAGGAAATACCCATTACTCATTAAGCACATGAACTTGGGGAGCCCCATTGGGTTGAGCACCAACAGATGGTGATGACTTCGTCAGGGCCTTGGAGCTTGAAGGAGCGTCCTTGCCCTTGACAACATGAAAGACCCATCCCTGCTTCTTCACGAACCATGAAACCATAGTTATAAACAAACTAGACTAACACTCTAGAGCTTCCATCCCCTGATTCATATTCTGAATTTCTTGCTTCCGAGGCACCGTGCACTATGCTACCATTGTTTTCCCATGCTAGTATAACTCCACCATTCTATAGAATTTTGTGTCCCTATTTCTGGTGCAACCTAGGTCAGGGACAATGTCCCCATCCTGTTCCTTCACAACTTCATTCTCAATCTGGGCACGCATAACTCTCACCTTGGGTTCCAATGCCTGCAAGGCTTCCTTATTGATTGGGTCGACCCAGAACTGGTAATTCATGACCGCCTCCTCTGTAGTTAGGACAACCCGAGTCTTCTTCTCTAGATGAAAATCCCCTTTGCATTTTATAGGTGCCATGGAACCTCAAACAAAGCCCCACATAGAACCCTTGCTATAACAACATCGAATCACATGAACCCACCACATAATGCTATCTATCTCAGACTTGATGAACAAATTCGAGAGCTATCGAATGGGAACTGTCTCCATATGAGCTTCTATCTTAGGCCTTCTCCCATGTGCAAGCATAACGTCTGTCAGGACGAGGCTGTCCAATTCATTTGTTTCCATTAATTCCTTCATTATGAACTTATGTTGCATGAACCGACGCATTGTACCTGCCCTCAATCACCATTGATAGTTGATTATCATGCTCTGGTATTTCTTCTCCCTCCAATTCAACAACATGATGCACCTAGGTCGTCCAACTAGAAGAGGTGACGATAGGCAGTGTTGTAGACGAGACAACTTGCGTGCGGACTTCATGTCCCATCTCCCCGCCAGTTGTTGTTTCATCTCGACTAGTGTGGCCATATGGTACTTGATCTCGATGGGTTTAAAACGTATAGTTGTTACCTAACAAATGAGTGATTAAACATGACCAGTGTTGGATTACATTCGACCAAGTCATTCCTCCTTCAACAATGAACCAAAGAATAAAATAACTTATCAATAATTTGACTTTACTAAAATAACATGATCTAATTTTTACTAAAATAACCTTCAAAACTACTCAAATTCTACATTTCAATTACATCAATCAATTCAATAACCTTGAAAACCCTCACAATACCTAAATAATATAATTTAAACTCTTAAAAATTTACCATTCTAAAAAAAATCCAATCAATTTTCCATGAAAAAAAACGCCAATTTAAAATGCTATGTAATAACAAAAAATACTCAAATCATGAACCCATATTCCTGTTCCCAAACTATTTATATTAAATCATAAGTGTAAACACATCAAGCTCCATTCAGTCCACGTCGAATGCTGGAAACAAAAAACGTTGGATCTTTCCAAAGGATTCACAAACAACAGCTTCCAGCACATTCCCAGATCTTACAATTGTGAGGCGGATGCTCTCTCAAAGAGAGCGTTAAATGAAGAGGCAGGGAGACTCTCGATCTTCCACTGCGATAGCGGGATCGAGAGTTCTGTTTCCCATCTTAACATCTACTGATCGACAATTGGCGTCCATCGCTACTTTGATAGTATTGACAGCTTCTATGTTCGCTCCTGTAGCACTTTTTTGGTCACTGTATCTCAGCGCTTTTTCAGTGATCGAAGGTCTTGCCTTGAAGCAGAGCGTTTTGAGTTTTTGTAATGGCCGTTTATTTCTTTTTTCACTGTTATGGTGCGCCGACTACAATCCACAACTCACCACTGTTACACTGTTGTTTTTTGCCCTGTAAATGATTTTATACATTATATAAACTCGAGATAATTTTTTCATGGAAAAAATGTGTAAACACATCAACTTCAATGCTTCGCCATATTAATACATTCTAAAAGTTTTTAAAGTTACTTTAAAAAGTTTGAAAGTTTCTCGACAATATATCGTACCTATCATAACACATCAACTTCAATGCTTTGCTATTATTAATGTATTTCAAAAAGTTTTTAATGTTACTTTAATTTTTTAAAATTTATTTTAACAATATATTTAGTATTTTTTAAATTTTTAAATGAACCCTATTTCTAATAAAATTCTAATAAAATAAAACAATAGAGTATTTCTAATAAAATAAAACAAACAATATAGTATTATCAAATTCAAAATATTTTAATTAAAGTAATATATTTTTGAAAAAAAACATAAATTCTACAAAAGTTACACGTTACATATTAAAAATAAAAAATTAAAATCTATTTTTTCTATTCTTTCCTAAAAAGTTTCCAACTATACGACTTCATTCTAACTTAAATATGTAAAAAAAAAAAAAAACGATAAAAAAAACACTTACATACCTACATTAATGCTAATTTGTAATATTATCTCAATATATATTACATTTAACACGTTACTAAGTTGCCAATATAATATAGTGTATCTAACAAGTTACTAAGTTGCCTAAGTGGCCAATATAATATAATATATCTAACGCTTTACTAAGTTACCAATATAATATAATGATTGTTATAGCCTTTATATAAAACTTTACTATCATGATTTCNTTTGAAGTACAACATTGAATATCTCAATTTATATATCAATTCAAAATATTTCAACTACACTTAACACTACAATAGTATTAACATGTAATAATTGTTTTAGTCTCCTTATTCTCATGAGTTCTTCTCATTGATCATATGGTGATCATATGGGAAATGAGTAGAATAATTGGTTTTCAAGATATCATATACTCTTTGTGTCAACAAACATATACTCTTTGTGTCAACAAACATATAAGTTGTTTTATCAAATTTAATTTAAAATTTGATTAAAAAAATAAAATTCTATCATAAATATATGTGGCATAAGTATTTTTTATAATGTGATGGTCTTGATTATTTACTTAAAATAAATTATTCTATTTGAATTATTTCATTAAAGTGATAAAATAGATACTTCATTAAAATTGGCATCAAATACAAGTTTTAACTAAATTTAATAGAGTATTATTTTCTATAAAAAACTAATTACTTATTTTGTAACTAGTGAAATATTAAACTCCTTTATTTGTGGATTAGAGTTCCTAGAATTTTATAAAACATTTTATTGTAGGATTTTTCAAATAGAATTTAAAAATGTACATAAATAATATTATAATAATGATGAAGAAGAATGTCCACTAAGTTTAGTTTGAGTAATTATGTGAGGAGTGTTATTCTCCCTATTATATGAGGGTAGTTTGAGTAATTAAATGAAGAGTGTTATTCTCCCTACTATATGAGGGTGGGGTGAGATATTAGGGAAATTTTAATAAGCAACGAGGATGGGGTGGGGGGAGATATTAAGGAAAATTTAGCTTGATAAACAATGAGGGTGGGGTGTGGGGAATAAGCTTTACCTAACATCTCCCCCACCCCTACAACAATGAGGGTGAGGCTAGGACGAGGTATTGGGAAAAGCTTATTAAGGTTCTCTAATACAGTCACCCTCACCTAATAAGCTTACTAACATTTCTTAATATCTCCCCCACCACCCTCACCTAATAAGCTTACTAACATTTCTTAATATCTCCTCCACCACCCTCACCTAAAAAACTTTTTAATATCTCCTCCCATCTCCACCCTCATATGAAAATTTAATAAAATAAAAATAAAACTGAAATATATAAAATGAAAAAAAATATCAAGAAATACTTATTACTAATATAAAACTTTTAACTTTCCCTAGTATGCTTCCACACCTCCACCCATAAGGCGTTTCCGTACCCATCTAGTTGAAGACCTTACACAAAACTTAATAAGCTCTAATGTGGGGTGAACCTATAACTTCCGAAGAAAACACATTAAAATTTTATTATTATTCCTTAATTAAGAGTACAAAGCTTCCAACCTTTTGAAAAATCCACACCGCTAAAATAGAAAATATAGAAAATAGGTGAGAATGCTTCTATCTAAATATTCCGTTTGCGCACTGAATCTCAGGCATATTTCCATTAAAAAGCCAGCGGAACTCAATCTATCCAGAATTGCGCTTAATTGCTTCTTCCTTCAATTATATAGAGTGCAGCAGAGGAATCTTTTATCATAAAACCTATCCAGAACTGCGCTCAATTGCTTCTTCCATTCAATTACATACACAGTGCGGCAGAGTAATCTTTCATCCTAAAACCTATCCAGAATTGCGCTTAATTGCTTCTTCCATTCAATTATATACACAGTACAGTAGAGGAATCTTTCATCGTCGTTTTACATTTGATCTACTCTGTTTCGGCTCCTGGGGCTTGGATGGCCATGGCGAGCAAAGTACCCGTTCGGCAGCTTTTCATAGACGGCGAATGGAGAGCCACTCTCAAGGGAAAACGCCTTCCCGTCATAAATCCCGCCACTGAAGAAACCATAGGCATGCTCCTCATCTTCTTGCTCCTTACCCTTTAGTTCAATTCTTGTTCCATTAAAGATTTATCGTGAACATGTTTATTTTATTTGTCGTCTTTCTTCTTCTTAATATGCTGCTGAGTACAAAGCAAGCCGGTAGATAAAATCCGGGAAAAATACACACTCCCGCTCCCTATTTATCTTTAATTCTTGTTCTATTAAATATTTACCCTGAACAGTTTTTTTTTTTTTTTTT
>SNQJ01S0018881.1:71600-84670 GCA_010110895.2 Picea sitchensis
GTTATGACATTCTTATAAAACTTTATTATCATGAATTCCATTCCTTTGAAGTATTATCAACTCAAAACATTTCAAGTGCCTAACATATTTAAAATATAATAATATATATTTTAATATATCAATTCAAAATATTTCAAGTACAATAGTATATATCTCAATATATGGATATATCATAAACATATATTATATTTAAGGTTACAATATTTTTTATACATTTTAAGTACATATAACTATTTATACTAGTACAATTGTAAATTTGTGGTTGGTGAATGTTGAAAAGTTTCGGTTGGTTAATTTCTAATGCAGTAAAAATCCGGTTTAATCGACACAGTGCAATTATTCTTTCTTGGTTTTTTCATTTGCATTGCCAGAATCTACGCGACTGACTGTATTACTACGAACAAAATTCACATTACGCCAGTCAGGAACGGAGAATATGAAAGGGTTGGAATTAAGTTTGCTAATCATTTGAACCTGGCAATTAGATGGTCACATGTTTATTTTTTAATCATATTAAGTAAATGTTAAAAAATAAACAGGTTAACTCACGCCCTTAAAAATGCAAGAAAGTTATGAACATGAGATTTCATTCATTGATTTGGAAGGACGACGAAGAATATGCCAGCATCTTCAATTGATAACCATACGATTGGAATTTATGGTTAAAAGATGATTAAATGTGCCCATTTCCAATAGATGTACTCCTTTCGGCATAATTAATTTAGTTGTAGAAAATTCATATAATTTGTTTTGCTATTGGTTTGTTACTTGGGAAACTAGACCAACAACAAAAAAATAAGTCTTTTGTTCATTGAGTATGAATCAAGTTCCTTCTTATATTATGTCTAGCTATATAAATATTGTAAGAAAAAAATGAAGTTTATTGGAGGCTATGATATCTCTGTTATTGTCCATCATGATATACAAAACCAAAAAGAAGTGCATACTATTCATTCATCTAGTAAAGATGCCTTGGGATCCTGAGGTGGCTCAGGGGTTGCCGGCGGAGCATTCTTTGACACTGTCATTGTCGTCCTGGACTTGGAAGGCGGGATTCGAGCCAAGACTTCTCAGAGTAGTAGGTGGAGCTCGTCCAATTACAATTGAATTGTGTTCTGAGCATCCTCTCTGATTTGCAACATTTGACCCAACAACATCTTGAGGTGCCAATATAGTTCTATTGTTTTCCAATATTTGGTTTCTCGACCTCTCGAGTTGCCTGTATCCGAAACCTAGTTGACAATTGCCTCGTCCACCTCCTGGTTCGACATTAAGCTATGTTCCAGACAAATTTCTGCTTCCATGTCCTCTAGGTGTGCTTGAATACGTGGTGAGGTTGCCACATGGAATGTCATCGTTGCGGCATGGGCGTCTCCCTGCACACGGGTACTAGAGGTTCCCTCTCTTGGATTGATGGTCGGTGACTCCACTGGTGCACCCCCCCTCACCTGTACCCACATCAGTATCCTCATCGTGGTGCCATCAAACCCGTGTTTCTCTTCCCAAATCCAAAGCTGATTTGAATCAGAGGTGGACTAGGTGTCGGTTCACATAATTCCCAATTGTCGCCACCTTCGCTTGCTAAGCCAATCTAGGATACTCTACCCTAGATTTACGTTGAGGTCTTGCCATCCCAAGGAGAAAAGACAGGCCGAGTTTCTGTGGCTCATGCTTTCCACATTTCTCCTTGGTAGTTTATCCAAGAGGATTCAACAAACGAGGCACATGTACTACGCTCAAGCGGTAATAACGTATGCATTGAATCTTCTCTAAACCTTTTGTCTCGCAGATAAAACCTAGTCAAATATCGTGTGTCATATCCATCTCCCTGCTCCCTCGACAGTTAAACTCGGAGGGTCTGGTGTCTGAGGCACATGTGCCACACTCACATCTCATTGATTTTTTCATTAACCGGTCTGGGGTGGGTGTCAGTGTTAACATTTCCAAGGTTCTGCATGGAGGGATGTGGCAAACTCCTTCATCACTACCGCAGGTTCACATGGGCAATTAGCTCGATCTTTGATATCCCTCTCCTCATATAAAACCTTATTATCATACGTTTTTTTTGATTGATCATATGGAACTGATTACTTTTAAATGATTATATAAATAAATTTACTTTCAATAAAATCAAATAATATATATATATATATATATATATATATATAAATAAATAAATAAATAAATAAAGACATAAATTATTTTATCAATTTTAATTTAAGAAATTATTTAATAAAAAATAAATTTCACCATAAAAATATATGTCATATTACTTATTCATAATATGATGGCCTATAAAATATTATGTAATGAGCTAATACTTGTTTGTTTAATTAAAGTGAATTATTTCATATAAATATTAAAGTTAAAATAGCAAATAGATACTCCATTAAATTGGAATCAAATACAAGTTATAACTAGCATACCCCGAAGCAGCGGAAATGAAACACTGAAGTGAATTGGGGTGGTGACGTTGTTTACATACCATATAATTTTGTCTTTGATGGAAAATGAATACTTCACAAGGTCCATATTTATTCTACATCTCACAAAATATTTTCAACAATTCTGTAACTCAAAAACTAAATCGCCTAGTTGCAACAATCACAAATATGTAATTGACTTTTCCAAAGAAAAATGAAAGAGGAAGAAGACACATGTAAAAATATTAAAGTTGCATTTCTTATTAATCCACCCTACAAGATACAATCTCAATAACATTGATATAAAGTGCACAATCAACTAGTAGTTGTTGATGTGGTCTTTCCAAAAAAACAAAACATCGTTTGCTTAAGTTGTGGGTGGCAAAAGTCACTGTTGTAAGCTTCAAAATAAACTCTCCTAAAATCCATAACATCGTCTGCTTAAGTTGTGGGCATAAGAAGTCATGATTATAAGCTACAAAATAAACTCATGAATTGTAACTACAAAATAAACTCATTATTCATGATGTTAAGCCTTAAATAGTGGCTCATTACCCCTTAATTGGAGCATATTACATTAATAATATTATTTTATTTATGTCGGCTTTAGTCCATTAGTTGTAATTATACCTCCTAGTCTCCTATATATACCAATGAGACATTTTCATTTGGAATCATCTTATATTTGGATATTTATGTGGGCATAAGGAGATTGCCCCCTCGAAGAGGCTTATTATTTGAATTTCTCTCTTTTTCGAGGCGTTGAGTACTTATTCTGAGGTTTTTCTATGCTATATTGATATTTGGTTCCTAACATATGGTATCAGAGCTCAAGGTCTTGGGGTTTCGCTGCTACATATGAGACACCTTGGCATTTTTGCTATAACTTTTTCTCTACAACAATTCAGAAGGAACGGCTTGAAGGATATTTAGTAGACGGATCAAGGTATGTTGGGTTAAAATTTCAGCTCTTGAGACCTTACACTTTCGAAGATGCAACCTTTTTAAGATAGGGTTATGGAATCATCCTGAATTGAGTCATTGCGGAATTTTTGCTATAAATTTTTTTCTGTAACGTTTCAGACCTTGAACTCCGGAGGATATTCACAGAAATTAGTAAGGTATTTTTGGTAACATTTTCAGCTTCTGGGTCATCTTACATTTGTAGATACACCCTGTGGAAGATAGGGTATCTGACTAGTCTCAAGCAGGTGTTCCAGGTAAAACAATCATAACTTCTTCCTAGATTATCCAAATTGAGTGAGACCAGTTGCATTGGATAGTGGACAGACCGTAGTAGTTCTGGTACGAGTTTCATAATTTTATATCAATTATATTGTGCGGGGCACACAATACAAGTGAGATCTCCTGGAAAGGCAAAAAATCAGCAAGTTGTGGGGAAGTTACCGTAAATTCCACTTGGCACATCCAATTTTGATCAGACTTGTGGCATTGCAGAGAAGAAATATTAGAGAGCTACAAAAAAGAAAATTTCATGCTCAGAAGAGTCGAAATTTTGGAGATATAATAAAATGAAGATTGTATAGCAGAACCACCTCAAAATCAAGGTTTAAAGTAATACTTGGCCAACATGCCACCAAAAAAAGGAACTTCTACACCAAATAAGCCTCCAGGCAATCCTACTTGGACTCTTGATGAAGGTGAAGAAATGCGTAGGGACATAAATGATTTACAAAAGAAGACAATAACAAAAGATGAACTACAAGAGATGATGGATTCAACGGAAGCTAAGTTGGAGGCAATAAATACTAAGATGGATGGTTTAAAAGGGGAGATCATGGAAGGATTGAAAAAGGGGAGATCATGGAAGGATTGGAAAAATTTCCTAATAGAGAGGACACCCAAAGTGAAAAATGTATCCCATGAAATTCATGATGAGGACATAAGGAAGGTGAATCAAGAATGGAGAAACTCCAACTTTGGGGTTGAAGACCAACCACGCTCCTAAGATCGTTATGAGGAAGTTTGATGTCAAGAACCCAATCACATGGATACTTCCATATTGAACAACATTTGATCTACATAATGTTCCACATACAAAAATGTATGAATTGCTTCTTTATATTTAGAACCCAATCAATTTGTATGGTATCATGGCTTTGTTCTCATAAATCACTGGCCACATAGACAATTTTCACGGAAGAAAATGATAGCACACTATGAGGGATACAATGAGCAATACCTTCTTTAGCCAATTGATAAAATCTCAAGCAAAAGGGTTCAAGAGAACATTGAGAACTTCCAAAAGATTGAATAACATAAAGGTAACATATATTCCAAATGAGCACTTGATTGATGTATTCATAGGAACTTTAAATGATAACATTCAACATGAGGTCTACCTTGGGAACCCAAATCATTGAGAATGCATTTAGGTGGCAAGAAATGTTGAGTAAAAATATGGCTATGGCTACTAGAAGGACCAACTCAACATCTATAGAGAGAATAATGCTCCTTCTAAACACATCTCAACCTACAAGGTTGACACCTCATCAATTGGAAGAGAAAGAAAGCAAAAGGTTAATGCTTTAATTGTGACAACAAGTACAAGAAGGGACATAAGGTGGTGAGAAGAAATTATTCTACATAGATTGTGAAGAGGGAAGAAGAAGAAGAAGAAGAACAAAGAACCATCTCAAGATGAAATGTAGAAGCAATTTCATTTGAAGAGTCGACTCCTAATGACATCGTAATGCATTGGTTGGAATTAGCACCTCAAACCCTCAAGATCAAGGATATATCAAAGAAAAAGGTAATATCCCAATTGATTCCGACAAGACCATAATTTCATTCACTATAAATTAGCAAAAGCTCCTCAATTGCTTTGTATATCCAACGCTGCAGTTTCAAGCAAGTAATGATTGCGTGATGGATGAACTATGAATTGCTCAGGAAAATGCAAAATATCAATCTTAATATTGGTGAATATGTAATGAATAGTCAAACGATTACTATACCCATGGGTGGTACTGACATTGTACTAGGAATCCAATGGTTACAATCATTAGGGAACAATGGCTTTTAATTTTCAAGAACTTTCATGAAATTTCATTGGAAGGAAGCGAATTGAGTTAAGAGGTATCACAGGACACCTCGGGTTGATATGCTCTAATGGCATGACAAAAATTATTGAAAAGGGGCATCAAAGTGTTATTGGGCAATCATGTTCACTAGATTTTGAAAACATCCAAGCCATCTATTCCTCTCCGTGATCTTCAAGGATCATTGATAAGCATTCCAAAGTATTTGAAAATATTCTCAAAGCAGACCCACCCACTGGAATCAGCGGATCATGATATTCACTCCAATTCTTGGAGTGTTCTCCTAACTTCAGCCATACAGATACCCTTATGCCTTAAGAGTGAAATTGAGCGCATGGTTGAAGAAATGTTAGAGGTCGACATTATTAGACCTAGCAGTTCTTACTCTAGACCGATGGTAATGGTATTCAAGAAAGATGGCCCATGGAGTATGTGTCTGGATTATAAAGAGCTCAACAAGATCACTATTAAATATAAGTTTCCCATTCGTGTCATTGATTAATTGTTAGATTAACTACATGGAGCAAACTATTCTCACAAAGTTGGATCTTCGCTTAGGGTATCATCGATTAGAAATGAAGGAAGAAGATATCCTAAAACAACATTTCTAACTCATGAAGGCCATTGTGAATTCTTGAGTCATGCCTTTGGCCTTACAAATGCACCTTCCACATTCCAAGGGTTACCGAATCGCATTTTCAAGCCCTTCTCGGTAAATTTGTGTTAGTATTTTGATGATACTAATCTATATTAGTCTTGGGAGGATCATGTATGCATGTTGACAGGTTGTTACAACTACTAAATGAGCAACAATTATATTCCAAACCATCCAAAATGTTTCCTTCGAGTGAAGGAGGTAGAGTATTTGGGTCATATTGTATCCCTCATGAAGGTGTCAAGGTAGACCTCAACAAGATTAAGGCCATGATGGACCTGGTTACCCCAAACATTGAAGAATCTTAGAGGATTTTTGGGTTTGACAGTTACTACCGCAAGTTTGTTCGACACTATGGAAGAATAGCAACACCTTTAACGACACTAACTAAGAAGGATGCATTTTCATGGACTAAAGAGGCAACCAGCTTTTGAACAACTTAAAGAGGTGATGCAAACTGATGTCTCTGGACCACCTGCACTTCATAAAACCTTTATCAGGGAATGTGATGCCCCGAAATGGAATTGGTGTTGTCATAATGCAAGAAGGAAGGCCTCAAGCTTCTCGGGAAAGCTTCCACCACTCAAGGGAAAGTATTTACACAAACCCATTTATGAAGGGAAATGATGCCAATACTACATGCATTGAAGAAATACAGCTACCTAATAGGTGGTGGCACTTAGCTAACAAAACAACCAATATGATAGTCTTAAATACTCTTGAACAAAGACTATCTTCTTAAGAACAACAAAAAATGGGTAACCAAGATATTGGGTTATGATTTTGAAATCGCTCTATAAAAAGGGGAAGCAAAATGTTGTGGCAGACACACTCTCAAGAAATGATGAAGATGTTGAGGCTTTTTCTCTGTGCTATCTCAATCAACCAAACCAATATGATAATAGAAGCAAGGGATAAATGGAAGAATGATGAAAAGTGTGGACTCTCATTCAAAGGTTAAAACAGAATTCCGGGGCAGTGAATCAGACACATTTACATGGAAAATTGATTCACTATGGTACAAAGACTGCTTATATTTATGTAAGAACTCCCAACTCAAACAAAAGGTACTTCATTGGAATTGCACACCTCTCTAGTAGAAGGGCACTCGAGATTTTGAAAAACCTACCATAGGGTCAAGTATGAATTTTTGGGATGGACTTAAACCGATGTTCAAAGGTTTGTGGCGTATCGTTTGGTTTGCCAACAAAATAAGGTGGAAACAATTAAGACCCCTGTGATCTTTTACAAATCCGATAGCCTCCCAATGCTAGCTTGGGAGGAGGTTTCCATGGATTTCATCACTGTGGTTGTCGGTCTGAAGGAAAGTATGTCATCATGGTGATTGCTGATAGATCGACCAAGTACGCACACTTTTTTGCACTCTTCATCCCTTCAAAGCGAGTACAATTTCCATCATATTCATGGAGATAGTTCAAAGCCAGCAAGGCAACCCAAAGATTATTGTAAGGGACAAAGATCTCATCTTCACTGAACATTTTTGACAGACTATTTTCTTGTTTGCAATTAATTGGCTCATAGCTCATCCTCAATCTAATGGACAAATCGAGATAGTGAACAAATGTCTAGAAGGTTACCTTCATTGCTTTGTCTCCATAAACAAACATAATGGTTCTAATGGTTACCCTTGGCGTATCGGTGGTATAACACTTCCTTCATATTACAACAAAAATGACACCAATTATGACACTCTATGGAGATCTCAATTCTCCTTCCATCACTTCTTCTCTAAAAGAAAAAATCTGTTGTCCAAGCAATGGAAGACCACACGAAAGCATCAACAACGAAGTTCTCCAAATATTAAAGGGACAACCCACCATGGCAATAATCGCGATGAACAACAAGGACAACATCGAGTGAAATAAGTTTTGAAGTAGGATTGGGTGTTTTAAGACTACAACCATACAAACATATAGCCCTCAACATGCAAGCCAAGAAGGATAATAAATTATCACCAAAGTACTATGGCTCTTATATGCAGGTTGCAAAAGATTGGTACTATGGCATAGAAATTGAAGCTGCCTCGTGATTCTCTCACAAGTACACCTGCCCATGTTTCCATGCTTAAAGAAGGTTATAGGGTGACAAGATCCCAGCTCAAACTATATTGCTAACTCGACGCAGAAGAAAAAATCATATTGGAGCCTCAAGCCATCAATGACACAAGAATTCGCCCACCGAGGAATAGATCCATTTCCGTGAGTATCCTTCATTCAATGGAGGAACCACCTATCAAGATTCCAATTTGGGAAGATGAGTCTTTTATACATAAGATCCAGGTTACCTGCTGCCATGGACAACACTTGTTTCAAGGGAGGGGCATGTTAAGCCCTAAATAGTGGCTCATTACCCCTTAATCAAGCATACTACATTAGTAATGTTATTTTATTTATGTCGGCTTTAGTCCATTAGTTGTAATTATACCTCCTAGTCTCCTATATATACCAAGGAGACATTTTCATTTGGAATCATCTTGTAATTGGACATTTATGTGGGCATAAGGAGGTTGCCCTCTCGAAGAGGCTTATTATCTGAATTTCTCTCTTTTTCAAGGTGTTGAGTACTTATTCTGAGGTTTTTCTATGCCATGTTGATTTTTGGTTCCTAACACATGACTTATTGATCAATTTGAAAAAAAGAGTATTCAGGATGCGATTCTAAGCTACAAAATAAATAGATGAATTGTAAGCTACAAAATAAACTCATTATTCATGACTTATTACTCAATTTGCCCCAAAAAAAAGAACAGTGCTCCGAATGCTTTTTGGGCCATAAATTTGAGAAAAGGAAAACGAGTATTCCCTATGCTTTTTGGAGGGTTCGAGAAATCTGTGATACTTAGCTCTTAAGTCCCTCTCAGGATGATCACATGTCGAGCATAGGGTGGAAAAACTCTCCATCGTTCAGTCCCGGTTCAAATCATATTTACTCCGTCTAAAACAAATTCTTGTTGGTAAACTGCTAAAAACGACACAAAACACAAGCAATCAAGCACTTCCTTGGGCAAACTTGCCGAAAATCCACCATATCCACGAATAACACAGAGAACAATGGTATGATCATACCTTGAGCTTAAACGAAACCTGCCCCAACCATTTTTTCGCACTGTGACAGTCTTTCTTTCAATATAAACCTGTCCTTGCTCCCTTTTTCCGAAACTACCTTTAGATACGAAAATAATCGTCCGGATTTGAGCTGAAAATGCGCAGACAACAAGGGCAGTGCCTGTTTCAGTAGACAAAGCGTCAAACGGTCCAAAATACACACCACAAATAACAGAAATATTACTTGCTTGTATGGATTCCACTCTTCGTTGTGCACGAATCCAAGGCTTGCAGATCTCCAGGCTATCATTCTCGAGCATTAAATTAGTAAATTCAAGCCACTTGAGTGTATGGGATGCTCAAAGGTGAAAGGAAAACGTGAAAAATAATTTTGCATATTTTAGACATGTGACACCTCCAATGCACCAACATAAAAAAGGACTTTGTTTTTCAATGGTTGGACTGTATGTGACATGCTGTATTGTTTCTTGACCAACACTTCCTTTCCTTCCTGCATCCATTCAAGAGGATATCACTGAGGATAATCAACAATGTTTTGCATTAATATCCTCATTGCTTGTGGAGAGATGGTGTTCTTTTGTCTTCTACTATCAAGAATAACATGCACACACTATCCTCTCACCCAAGTATCCTCTTTGGTGACATGACAATGAGTCATTGGACTTTCTTTGTCGGTATGGAGGGTTGTGATGCTAGTGCGTGCTTAGTCGCAACAATATAGGATTGTTGTGATGGCATCTTGGTTGGTTCGTTAGTGTTCATTGTGAGATATGTTGGAGGTTAAGATTATTATCATTATTCTCATTCATGTCCATGACCATGGTTCTCTTTTTTACTTTGCAATGTCCATTTGAATGAGGAACTCTTGATGAGGAACTCCATTTCTTTCTTTAGGAACCGATGCAAACATGCCTTGAATTCCCACACCTTCAAGCGTTCAAGGCTTCTATCACTCACTTTAATTGGAATTCGATGGGACTCTACGAGGAATTCTAAAACACATTGACCTTGCCACTGGTTTTATTCCCCATCAAAGGTGTGCCATGAATTAAAAATTTTCCTTTAAAAATGTCTTACATTCTTCCCATATGTTACGGATTGTTGCGCTTTTTATTTCTATTGGGTAAAATATTGTGCCCATGAGATTGCTTTAGGGACAAATTTGAAATACTTAGAGAATGCAATCTTTTCTTTATTTTAAAATTGATTTACACTAACATAGACTCTAGTTGTGACAATCATTCATCTAGAGCTTTGGCATCAATATTTCATTTGAACAATAACATTTCAATATTTACCTAGACTCTCAATATATTCCTTCCTCTAAATGGTGTTGACCCCGTGACCCCGTGGTTTGCATTGCAATGGTGATATTTTGCAAATGTGAAGCATCTCATCAATTTTGCGAATTGGTCATACATTTCTTCTCTTTCTTTATGCAATATTTCTTCCACAAAGTTTTGTACATGTGTTATAAAATCACTCACTTCATCTCCCATGGTATCATTGATTCAATGCACATTGATGTAGTTTGAGGTGAATAATAATGTCACCTCGAAATATAGATATGTCTAACACATCCACACAAAGTGGTACAACACAATGTTGGAAAACATGAATGTAAATTTATGTGTGGGAAATATAGGCTAAAAAGATTTTAACCATGTTACCCTTTGATCTAATTCCTAGGACAGATCAAGAGATAGAATACCAAACAAGAACAATTACAAACAAAAATACAATGTATGAACAATCCTGATTTACTCAGTGCAATGTAAAAACATACAATCAAGCTTTGTCTGGGCGGAATTTTTTAAAACATAAATTCAATAAACACAACAATACTAAATTATGCAACCCTTTCTATGGATTAATCACTATCACTATATTTTGTTATTCAAAAAATATTGTTATTAAAATTTCATTTATGAATGTGAATTTTCTAAATGTAGAAATAGATTCAGCGAGCTGAAAAACCCCTAGTTGTTTTACGAAATGGCTTTTATCATTGGAATCGGGCATATACATTTACACAAATCACTATTTGTTGTTATTCATCTTATTCAAAATTCATTTCTACATTCAACACAACATGCTGAAAACCCCTGTTTCATTCAAATTTACGAATCTAAAATTTCTCACTGGATTTCAGGCAAATGTCGAAAAAATCATAACATATCGTCATTTTTGTAAAACGTTTGCGTTTAGCCTACGCCATTTTTTTAATTGGAGGGCGTGAGTGAAATGTGAAAACTGAAACGATTATGTGGAAAATTGTTCTTGAGCCCTGAATCGATGTCTGGTTGTTGCGGTCACGTTTCTTGGTATGTTGGTGCACTTCTGGTTGTTGTGGTCGCGCTTCTTGGCACGTTGGCTCACCTCTTGGCTCCGTACACGGTTCCCGACCAGGGCTGCAGACTGTGCTTACAGAACTCAGGGGATGAGGGCGAGCCTTTTGGGTGGGTTGTGCTGCGGGTAGCACGCTGATCATAATATAAGCATAGCTACAGAAGAAATCAAATACCCAATTTACAGTGACTACACAGAGCTCTCAAATTCAATAGATTCAGAAAACTGAGATTGATCCAAGGGATATCTCTGGATCCAATCCGAGACCAGGCCAATGCCATCTGCATGATTTTTCTCATATTTGTTATGATCATCTTGTTCCCAAATTCTGAAGAAAGAAGCAATGCCCCGAGCAACACTCTCATCCTGCAACAGGCTTGTGCAATCATATATGCCCATGGAATCCAGAGAAAACAGAGCTTTTGTACCTGACAAAGGACTATGAGGCCTCCAGAGCTGATCATTGATGGCTTCAAAGAGAGACCCTCTCAAACAATCCTCCTCCACTTGCATCTTTTGGTGCTCCGCAACTTCTTCACTACTTTTATCTACAACAGACTTATGGAGATGGTCCAACATATAAGACTGCTCCCTGATAATTGCTATGCTTCGTATTCCGAAGCCCACGTTATCCTCCTAATTCATTGGATCCTTCAATAACATCGAATACTCATTCGAAAGCGAGCAAAACTGTGGAAAATTATCATTACCGACGTTCTCAGCTTTGTCAAAGACTGTAACATCCTGCTCTTGTGTGCACTGAGCGAACTTATTCTTTGAGGACACTTGCGTGCAAGTGATTCGAGTTATTATACTATTGTTCGTTTTGATTATGATTATGAGCTCTTGTGGATTTGATGATATGTTATTTTGTCGTATTTACATAGACATGTGCTATTCATTGGGTTCCCCTGAGTGTGCATGAATCTGGACATTGAGGATGCAGAGGCATCGATGAAACCCCTTGGACTCTGGATCAAGTCAAGGAGTGGACTGTTGGGTTTGAATGTTGTTGATGTGACATATGTACATATGATTANGATGGATGCAGGCTGACGATAACTTGTCGACCAGACTCACATTTGGAGTAGAGGGGTCAAGCACGACAACCAGAGACTTTGAGGGAGAGGTGTGGCAGCAACCCTGCCACAACCTACTAGCACTCCCGCTGTGGCTCAAACTGTAGGTTAACGATTACCTAGTTCGAGAAGACCCACGATGCTGTGAGGGCAGACTGCGAAAATCACTCACGATGATTCTAAGGGGTGTGCAATAAGGCAGGGGTCTTATTCCTTAGAGGCCCTTAGTCTCCCACAAGATCACTTGGCAGAGTATTGACTCTAGGGGTTTGACGTCTACCAAATTCAGTCAAGAGGCGAGTGGCACCCTTGGAGCAAGTAGTGCGTCTTGAAGGGCACGTCGTGCAAGGAAAACAGAAAGAGGCGAGTGGCACCCTTGGAGCACATAGTGTGCCTTGAAGGGCACGTCGCGCAAT
>SNQJ01S0018881.1:84750-99329 GCA_010110895.2 Picea sitchensis
AAAAACCTAGGTTTGAATAAAACCTTAGAACAAAAAAATTAAAAAACTAATTAAACGTATAACTGGATTAAAGTGGAAATTTTAATTCCCTAAGGTTCTTTTATAAAATTTTAATCCACTAAGATTCTTTTTATAAAATTTCAATTCACTAAAGGTTCTTTTATAACTAATAAGAGAAATTCAAACTTTAATTATTAAAGTAAAAAAAAAAAAAAATTATAATGGAGGGTTAAATTCATAAAAAGAGTAAATGGTTGTTTATCTAAACTACTAATTCTGAAATTAGTTATAAAAAGGGGAAATTTAAAAGAAAATGAAACTTAAAGAAAAAGGTGAAACTTAAAAAAATGGGAAACTTAAGGAAAAAGCTAAATGTTTAATTTATTAAGGAATCTAGCCTTTGGAACTTTTTTTTTATGAACTCAACTAGGAATTAAGTAAGGCGTAAGTCATTTAAGAATTGTAAGGGAATTTTGGGACACCGATGAACGTTTTTAGGAATGCTCTTGGTGGGTGAGGGAAATAGGAATATTTAATTAATTAATAAAATTGATTTTCTGGTGCAACTAGGAGATGGACGACATCTATACGGGGGAGGTTTTTCCTAATTAAATTTATAAAAAATAATCTAATGATAATTTTGGGAAACTAATTACTTGAAAACTCTATAAAACGGATGGCGGAGTAGGAGAATGGATCTCATCTTTTTGCGTAACGTTACGTTGTTGAAATTTTATCTTGACTGGACTTTCTCTTGTAGGAGTTGGGATACCCAGCTCGGGTAACGAGTGGTAGCTCGACCTTGCGAGGCGAGCTAGGTGCTAGCATTCTCTGGTATTGTGTGCGTGGCCCCTTTGCGACTCGGGGGACTCAGGGGGAAGAAGAGTATCCCCTAGCGTTGGCTGAGAGGTACCGGTGAGGTCACATCGGTTGACAAACAGGAGCTGGATGGAGCGTGCGCGAGACAACGACCTCGTAGCAATCGCATTTGGCTAAGGTGCGCCTGTTAAACTTGTCACTTGCAATGAAATTTAATTTACACTTGTTTATTTTTTTGTACTCGGTTGAAGATTTCAGTGCAATGAACTTTCTTGTACATGCATTTCTACGGTACTTGTAATCCTGTTGTTGCTTGATTTATTCAGTAAGAACCCTTGCTATATACTGTATCCTTTATTTAGGAGTTACTGTCTCTTTGCGCGTGGCTAGAATGAGCCTCGGACTCAAAACCTTGCCTGCGTTCTTGTATCTCTTGCCTGAGTATTCTTTATTTCTTGATTGCGCTTTTATTTCATTATTTGCTTCTCCACGGAAAAGATCTAGCTGCAGATTGTGTTTTTATCCTCTATTCCGTGATCCTTTAAGTTATTAGTCCATGCCTGAGCAGTCGACTAGGATCCGAATCGACGATCGTCACTCCGGTGTCTAAAGACTTAGATTCAAATGCCATGCTTTCCTGTGCATGGATAATAATTGTAGGATCATTCTCTGCCCAACAAAGAATTCTCTCCTGAACGTTTATTCTCTCCTGTCCACGATCGTTTGTTTCTCTGTGTTTTCTTGAATGATAATTCTCTGCGCTTGATTGATAAATCCCAACGTTTCTGGATGGAAAATCTCTGCTTTTTGATTGATAAATCCCAGCGATTTCGAATGGTAAAATCTCTGCGTGTTTGAATGGAAACCCCAGGTGATATCCTTGCATAGACAACATTATCATTTAGACAACGTTCTGAATATACCACATTGTTTAATAGACAACGTTTTTACAATTGAAGGACAACGAATTCATGGCTGAGTGTGGCTGCGTTGAATGGTTGCAGTGTATAGATTTTTCACAGCGAATCTAGACATATGTCTGCGTTTTTCTTTAATGATACATCTGCATTTATTTTAATGATATCACTGTGAATTTATATATATCTGCGAATTTATTTATGTCTGTGTTTTTTTTTATGATATGTCTGCGATTTTCTTGACGTTTTTGCCCAGCTAAGGTAGCGCCCCTGGGCGAACTTCTTGGCGTTTTTACATAGGGTTTTGCCCCGTCTTTACCCAACAATATCTTTACTAGACAACATTATTGTTTGACATCATTATTGGACAACGATTTTTAGTATATCGATAGCATTATTGATTGATAACATTAATGGGTAGTGAGATAATAATGGATAGCGATTTACCCATCCCATACACAACATTACACCATGAATTTTGGGCGACTTCACCCAGTGTTTACACAACCTTTTCACCCAGATTATTACACAACGACCTCATATTTACACAACGATATCTTATTGTTATTCACATAACAATATATTACAATGATGTTATTATGATGTTGATAAATTTCATCCATATTGTTATTTACACAACGATATTTGTGGATCATATGGATCATATAGATACACAACGATATATATTTATCAATAGTTTTATCAACAGACTTAACGATAGATTTATTAATAGACAGTAACATTGTAATAGACAACATTATATTTTGTTGGACACCGTTTTGCATGTGAATGTCAGTGTTTTTGTAGGTGAATGACAATATTGTATTATGGGAATGACAACGTTGTGATCACTGTTGTGTGTGATTGCATTTTTATCCAATATATGATTAGACAAAGATTTTATTAGATAGTGATTTTATTAGACAACGGATTTAGTTTTTGCTAGACAACACCTTTATATATAGATGACAACAACTTTATATATAGATGATAACAACTTTATATAATAGACAACAATTTTTATATGTAATAGATCGCAATTTTATATATGATAGACACCATTTCATATGATGACAACGATTTTATATATTTTATAGACATTGATATCATGTGTTTAATAGACAACAATATCATAGGGTTGATAGAGAACATTATCATATGGTTGATAGACAACATTATCCTATATTTTATAGACAACAATATTATGTGTTTAATAGACCGCGATGTTGTTGTTGACCACGAATAGTAATCGATAGAGATATCATTGTTAAACAGTGAAATAATTGAAAAACATCGATTTAGTAACAAACAAATTGTTAGCAAGGTATCCCTACGCACTGCTGACTTAATCTAATCTGGATTCTTATCTTTTTTTTTTAGATGGTTAGGGTAAAGATCTGTTGATTGTTGATTTCTTATTAATAGATAGCATATTATTGTAGAATGGATTCTCGAGGGAATATTTCCTCAATGGCTAATCGTGTCATTTAATTGATGTATGTTTGCATTAGAATTTGTTGCGCCAGGAATTTAATGTGATTTATGATTGTATAGTAGTCAGATTTCCCTTGCATTTTGTTGACTTGTCAATTGGGTGCTTGATATAGTCTTCTTGTATTTCTGACAGTTAATTTGGTCTCCTAGTGCGTTGGATTTTTTCTTGGGTTATTGGTCTAGATATGTTATGTTGCGCTATGGTTACTGTCACGCTTATCGCCTTGTGACGGCATGATTCCTGATGAGGGGATCATTGAACGCCCTGATGGATAGATGCGAATGATAACCTGACCGGAGTCTTGTGCTTCCCGATGTGGGCGTATTGTTTGTTGTAATTGATGTTGGTACTTGGTTTGTAATGCCTTAATGCGTTTGGTTTTGCACGCCGTAGGGGTTTCTAGTTACTGGTCATCGAAGCTGTTGTGTCGGGTTGTTGATGTTGACCTTTAGCGTGTAGGCGTTGTCTTGCTTGTGTCGGGCGGGTAGTTGTTTTTATCTGTCTATTGATTATCGCATGTTTCGTCCAGTTGCATGATGTGCTAGTATGCTGAGTCGTTGTTGTTTGTTGCCTGATTTGCGTGTGTTGTGTTCGTCGTCAAGTTGTGTTGTTTAACTGTTGTCGTCGTTGTCTTCTTGCTTAAAAAAAAAAATTGCTTTTGCGTTGAGTCGGTTGTAGTCATAACGATGGGGTTGTTACATATGGTATCAGAGTCGGTTCGACCTGCGACTTGGGATCACTACGGCTTCCGTTGATTTGATATTGATTATAAGGTTGATAATTAATTTGATTTGTATTCGTGCAGGTAATCATGGTTAGGGGACGCCGCGGAGGCAGACGACGGGGTGCTAGGGGAGGAGGCATGACGCCCCCAGTAGCATCCATGCTTGAGGAGTCTAACCCCTAGGGAGATGAACAAGTTGTCGGGCAGGAACATGTAGTTGTGGGTGATGTGGTTGGGTTGATGAGGTATTTTCAGAGGATGTCTGAAGCACTGATCAACCGTTTGGATAGAGATGAGGCCAGGGCGCTGACATCCCCTGAGGGTCCACCGCACGCTCCGGTCGGTATTGGTAGCATTCATCGCGAACTCGAGAAGGTCAAATTTCTCGAGTTCTTTGGTGCTCCGAACGACGCAGACGCTGAGGCATAGTTGGAGAATATGGTGATGTGCTTTTCACTTCGTGATTATACCTCCAACATAAAGCTCCACATGGCGGTCTTTCAACTGAAGGGGAGTGCTCTTCTATGGTGGAAGACGCCCCTGCCGCAATTGAACATGGCCGTCGAAGACGTGTCATGAGAAATGTTCGAGGAACAGTTCCGAGAGAAGTATCTATTAGAGGTATTCATTGAGCATCAGCTCAACGGGTTCAACGCCTTGCGACAGGGCGACCGTACGGTGCCTGAGTATGAAGTCTGTTTTATGGAGCTGCTTCAGTATGCTTTGCACGAATACCGAGAAAATTAAGGTCAACAGGTTCGTGTTTGGCCTTAATGGCAACATTCGTGCAAAGATTAGGATTTTGATGCCCAAACCTTGCATGACGCTGTCCAAAAATCCCTCATATCAGAGGAGGAGCTTATCAGTGGGGTTCAAAGCAGGACTACAGCGAGACCAGTAGGGCATGTGTCATCTGGTGCGCAGCAACATCGGACACCAGCTAGACATTCACCAGGATATCGTGGTTTTCATAGAGGATCCACTTTCACTACACCTCGACGACCAACGCCTCAGCAACAGACTCCTTACCGAGGACCACAACACCAACAACAACGTCAACCGCAGCAACAACAATTTAGGCCTATTCAACAGAACAAACCGGGATTCCAGGTCGGTGGGTCGTCAGCTTCTACTTCGGGTACCATGAGTACTGGACCGAAGAAAGGGTGTTGGACATGTGGGGAGCCACATTACCAGCGTGACTGCCCAGTGGAGAGGACTTGAGCATCTGGATCAGCCGGACCCGCTACTGTGAGAGATTTGGGCAAGGCCCATCAGATCCATGCAGCGGTGAACAACTGACAAACAGAGCACCAATCGACCATGCTCGAGACGTCAGGTACCGTCGTTGACCAGACCCTTAGCATTTTGATAGATCTAGGTGCTACTGAAAGTTTTATTTCTGGTGCAACGCTAAAAAGAATTAAGGTAAAGGTAGTCGAACATGATGAGTTTAGCTTTGTAGAAATGGCTTCAGGAGCCAAACAGAAGGTTGGAGGGAAGGTTACGGGCTGCAACCTTAACCTGAGAGAGTTTGTCACTAGGGCCAACCTGTACATCACGATCTTAGGATCTTATGACGTCGTGATCAATATGGACTGGTTGGAATCGCATGAGGCGATACTCAACTGTAAGACGAAACGGTTGAGCTTGGTCGATGATGAGGGATAGAGATGCGTGATGGTAGGTAGGAACCAGGGAGTTTCCCCGAGGTTCATCTCTTACTTGTAGCTACTAAAGAGCATGCACAAGGGATGTAAGCTTTATGTGATCCTTGCGTTAAACGAGAAGGGGAGTAGCAGAAGGTTTAGAACAACTTCCGGTGGTGAGAGAGTTTGTGGATGTCTTCCCTGAGGAGTTACCTGGGATGTCGTCGGAGAGGGAGTTGGAATTGACCATAGACCTAAAATTGGGGACTGAACTGATAGCACGAACGCCTTATCGGATGTCGACCCCGGAGTTACAAGAGTTAAGAATGCAACTGAAGGAGTTGCTGGACCTAGGACTTGTACGTCCAAGTGTGTCACCATGGAGTGCGCCTATTATTTTCATACGAAAGAAGGATGGGTCGTGGAGACTTTGCATTGACTATCATCAATTGAACAAGGAAACGATCAATAATCAGTATTCGTTGCCAAGGATTGATGATCTGTTTAATCAGATGAAAGGCACGACGGTGTTTTCGAAAATCGACTTGATATCAGAGTATCACCAGTTACAGATCAAGGAGGACGACGTTCCTAAGACCGCCTTTAAGACGAGGTTTGGACATTACGAGTTTATCGTTTTACCTTTTGGACTGGCAAACGCCCCTGGGGTATTTATGAGTTTGATGAACGGGGTGTTCCGGGAATACTTGGACAAGTTCGTCCAAGTATTCATTGATGATATTTTGATTTAGTCTCAGACATTGGAGGAGCATGACGAGTACTTATGCTTGGTACTAAAGTGTTTACGAGAGAACAAATTGTATGAGAAATTGTCTAAATGCTCGTTTTATCAATCGGAGATTCACTACTTAGGGCATGTCATCTCCGACGAAGGTATCGCTGTGGATCCGACAAAGGTCAAGGCTATTATAGAATGGCCCGTGCCGACGAATGTCCCCGAAGTGTGTAGCTTCATGGGTTTAGCAGGATACTATCGACGGTTCGTCGAGGGTTTTTCGAAGATAACAAATCAAATTACGGAATTGCAGAAGAAGAACAAGAAGTTTGCTTGGACCGAGAAATGCGCGGAAGCATTTCGGAGGCTCAAGGAGTTGTTGACAACAACATCGATACTAAAGGTTCCTGACATGGACGTGGACTTCTTGGTATGCACTGACGCATCCAAAGAAGGCTTAGGCGGAGTCTTGATGCAAGACGGTCGAGTGATCGCTTACATCTCGAGAAAGTTGAGAAGGCATGAGGAGAACTATGCGACGCACGATTTGGAGTTGTTAGCCATTGTTTATGCCTTGAGAGTTTGGAGACATTACTTGATTGGATGGAAATTCGAACTAAAAACAGACCACTGTGGACTACAACACATCTTTACGCAAAATGACTTGAACGCGCGACAATGACGTTGGTCGGAATTGCTTAGCGAGTATGATTTCGAGATTACTTACATAAAATGAACAATGAACAGAGTGACAGATGCGTTGAGTCGGAGACCACACATCTTTTCAGTGATGCCTCTTCAGACGAATATACGTGAAAACATTCTAACCTTACAATGCAACGATGACTGGTACAAAGAGGTCAAGGATTTTATCAGACAAAACACAATGATGGTGCCAAATTTTGAGGGATTTACTATGGACAACGATGGATTATTGAGATTTAAAAGTCAAATTTATGTACCGCCCAATGACGAGTTGAGGAGTTTGATCCTAGACGAGGCTCACAGAGCAGTGTACATGGCTCACCCCGAAGTCACGAAGATAAGGACAGACCTTAAACCCTTATTCTTCCAGAAAGGAATGAAGGCAGACATAGTCAACTATGTGGCAAGATGTCTAGAATGTCAGCAGGTGAAGGCTGAACATATACCTCTGACATGATTACTACAACCACACGCAATTCCAGAATCGAAATGGGAGGTCATTTCTATGAATTTCATTGTTGGATTGCCACTGACGACAAGGAGACACGACACAATTTTTGTGGTAGTAGACTCTTTGACGAAGAGTGCTCATTTTATTCCTGTGCGTACGATGTATCAAACACCTGACATAGCTAGAGTTTTCATCAGTGAGATTGTGAGGCTGCATGGCATACCTAAGATGATTATATCCGATAGAGGATCGATGTTTACAGGACGATTTCGGACTAGTTTCCAATAGGCCTTGGGAACCCAACTTAACTTTAGTACCACGTATCACCCAGAGACAGACGGACAAATCGAAAGAACAAACCAATCTTGGAGGATATGTTGCGTATGTACGTTATGGACCAACAAAAGCATTGGGAAGAGTTCTTGCCACTGGTAGAGTTTTCGTACAACAACAATTATCAAAGCACCATTAAGATGGCGCCTTTCAAGTTTCTTTACGGGCAACCGTGTCAGACGCCTTTGAGTTGGGATCGACTTGAGGATAGGGTCCTGGTGGGACCATAAGCGATCCAAGAAATGGAAGATAAAAATAAAACAATAAGACAAAGGATTAAGGAAACATAGGATCGACAGAAGAGTTATGTCGATGCGCATCGTGTCGACCGTAGTTACGAAGTTGGCAATCGAGTCTTCTTGCGGGTGAAACCACATAAGAGTTCGATCAAGTTTGAAAATGGTGCTAAATTATCTCCTAGGTTCGTGGGACCTTTCAAGATTGTGGAAAATAAGGGTCTCGTGGCCTATCGACTAGCCTTGCCTGATTCTTTAAGGTGTATGCACGATGTTTTTCACATATATGTTTTAAGACATTATATTAGTGATCCTACACATGTTATTGACATGAGTTCCTAGCAGGTATCTGACGAGGGTGCGCTCACGGCTGAGCCAATCCGCATCTTGGACCATCACATTCGACAACTACGACATTGAACAATAGATCAGGTCAAGGTCCAGTGGGACAACTATAGTCCGCACTCGGCGACCTGGGAGGATGCATATAATATGCGCTAACAATTTTCATTTTTGTTTGATAGATAGACTTATGATACTGCGATACACTTTATTTCGGCACTTATATACTGTGAAACTTCGAGACGAAGTTTAAACCAAGAGGGGGTGTATGTAACATCCCGCTCTTGCGCACACTGAGCGAACTTATTCTTTGAGGACACTTGTGTGCAAGTGATTCGGGTTATTATACTATTGGTCGTTTTGATTATGATTATGAGCTCTTGTGGATTTGATGATATGTTATTTTGTCGTATATACATAGAAATGTGCTATTGACTGGGTTCTCCTGAGAGTGCAGGACTCTGGACATTGAGGATGCAGAGGCATCGATGGAACCCTTTGGACTCCGGATCGAGTCAGGGAGTGGACTGTTGGGTTTGAATGTTGTTGATGTGACATATCTACATATGATTAGATGTTATGATTGATTATTAATGCTGACATGATTCGTTGATGGATGCAGGCTGACGATAACTTGCCAACCAGACTCACATTTGGAGTAGAGGGGTCACGCACGACAACCAAATACTTTGAGGGAGAGGTGTGGCAACATCCTTGCCACAACCTACTAGCACTCCCGCCTTGGCTCAAATTATAGGTTAACGATTACCTAGTTCGAGAAGACCCACGATGCCGTGAGGAAAGAGACGAGTGGCACCCTTGGAGCACGTAGTGCGTCTTGAAGGGCACGTTGCGCAAGGAAAATTGAAAGAGGCGAGTGGCACCCTTGGATCACGTAGTGCGTTTTGAAGGGCACGTCGCGCAAGGAAAACAAAAAGAGGTGAGTGACACACTTGGACCACGTAGTGCATTCTGAAGGGCACGTCACGATTTTAACTGGTAAGTGAATAAACCTAGTCGGCTGTAAAATGAATGATGTGATAAGTAAAGTTTAATGACTAATTTTTCCCTTAAGAACTGTCACCAAGCCTAATGAATTAAAAACCTAGGTCTGAATAGAACCTTATAACAAAAAAAAAAACAAAAAAAAAAAACTAACTAGACGTATAACCGGATTAAAGTGGAAATTTTAATTCCCCGAGGTTCTTTTATAAAATTTTAATTCACTAAGATTCTTTTTATAAAATTTCAATTCACTAAGGGTTCTTTTATAACTAATAAGAGAAATTCAAACTTTAATTATTAAAGTAAAAAAAATAAATTATAATGGAGGATTAAATTCATAAAAAGAGTAAATGGTTGTTTATCTAAACCATTAATTCTGAACTTAGTTATAAAAAGGGGAAACTTAAAAGAAAATGAAACTTAAAAAAAGGGGAAACTTAAAGAAAAAGTTAAATGTCTAACTTATTAAGGAATCTAGCCTTTGGAACTTTCTTTTTATGAACTCAACTAGGAATTAAGTAAGGCGTAAGTTATTTAAGAATTGTAAGGGAATTTTGGGACACCGAAGAGCGTTTTTAGGAATGCTCTTGGTGGGTGAGGGAAATATGAATATTTAATTAATTAATAATATAGATTTTCTGGTGCAACTAGGGGATGGACGACATGTGTACGGGGGAGGTTTTTCTTAATTAAATTTATAAAAAAGAATCTAATAAGAATTTTGAGAAACTAATACTTGAAAACTCTATAAAAAGGATGACAGAGGAGGAGAATGGATCTCATCTTTTTGCGTAATGTTACGCTGCTGAAATTTTATCTTGATTGAACTTTCTCTTGTGGGAGTTGGGATACCCAGCTCGGGTAAAGAGTGGTAGCTCGACCTTGCGAGGCGAGATGGGTGCTAGCATTCTCTGGTATTGTGTGTGTGGCCTCTTTGCGGCTCAGGGGGAAGAAGAGTATCCTTAGCGTTGGCTTAGAGGTATTGGTGAGGTCACATCGGTTGGCAAGCGAGCACTGGATGGAGCACGCGCGAGACAACGACCTCGGAGCATTCACATTTGGCTAAGGTACGCCTGTTAAAGTTGTTACTTGCAATGAAATTTAATTTACACATGTTTATTTTTTTATACTCGGTTGAAGATTTCATTGCCATGAACTTTCTTGTACATGCATTCCTACAATACTTGTAATCCCCTTGTCGCTTGATTTATTCAGTAAGAACCCTTGCTATCTACTATATCCTTTATTTAGGAGTTACTGTCTCTTTGCGTGTGGCCAGAATGAGCCCTAGACTCAAAACCTTGTCTGCGTTCTTGTATCTCCTGTCTGCGTTTTCTTTATTCCTTGATTGTGCTTTTATTTCATTATTTGTTTCTTCACGGAGAAGATCTTGATGCAGATTGTGATTTTATCCTCTGTTCCATGATCCTTTAAGTTATTAGTCTGTGCCTGAGCAATCGGCCAGGAGCTGAATCGATGGTCGTCACTCCAATGTTTAAAGACTTAGATTCAAATGCCTTGCTTTCTTGTGCATGGATAATAACTGTAGGATTATTCTCTGCCCAACAAGGAATTCTCTCACGACGTTTATTCTCTCATGTCCACCATCGTTTGTTTCTTTGCATTTTCTTGAATGATAATTCTATGCACTTGATTGATAAATCCTAGCGTTTCTGGATGGAAAATCTCTGCGTTTTGATTGATAAATCCCAGTGATTTCGAATGGTAAAATCTTTGCGTGTTTGAATGGAAACCCCGGGTGATATCTTTGCATAGACATCATTATCATCTAGACAACATTCTAAATAGACCACATTATTTAATAGACAACGTTTTTACAATTGAAGGACATCGAATTCATGGCCGAGTGTGACTGCGTTGAATGGTTGCAGTGTATAGATTTTTGACAACGAATCTATACATGTCTATGAAATTATTTATGTCTGTGTTTTTCTTTAATGATACGTCTGCGTTTATTTTAATGATATGGTTGTGAATTTATTTATGTCTGCGTTTTTTTTGATGATATGTTTGCGATTTTCTTGGCGTTTTTTCCTAGCTAAGGTAGCGCCCCTAGGCGAACTTCTTGGCATTTTTACACAGGGATTTGGCCCGTCTTTACCCAACAATATCTTTACTATACAATATTATTGGACAACTATTTTTAGTATATCGATAGCATGTTGATAACATATTGATAGCATTATTGATTAATAACATTAATGGATAGCGAGATAATAATGGATAGCGATTTACCCAACCCTTACACAACATTACACCACAAATTCTGGGCGACTTCACCCAATGTTTACACAACCTTTTCACCCATATTATTACACAACGACCTCATATTTACACAACGATATCTTATTGTTATTCACACAACGATATATCACAATGATATTATTATGATGTCGATAAATTTCATCCATATTGTTATTTACACAACGATATTTATGGATCATATGGATCATATAACTACACAACGATCATATGGATCATATTGTTATTCACACAACGATATATATTTATCAATAGTTTTATCAACAGACTTAACAATAGATTTATTAATAGAGAGTAACATTTTAATAGACATCATTATGTTTTGTTGGACAACGTTTTGCATGTGAATGTCAACGTTTTTGTAGGTGAATGACAATATTGTATTATGGGAATGACAACGTTGTGATTACTGCTGTGTATGACTACGTTTTCATCCAATTATGATTAGACAACAATTTTATTAGATAGCGAATTTATCTGTTGCTAGACAACACCTTTATATATAGATGACAACGACTTTATATAATAGACAACAATTTTTATATGTAATAGACTGCAATTTTATATATGATAGACAACATTTCATATGATGACAACGATTTATATATTTTATAGACAACGATATTATGTGTTTAATATGCATCGATATCATATGGTTGATAGACAACATTATCATATGGTTGATAGACAACATTATCCTATATTTTATAGACAACAATAGTATGTGTTTAATAGACCGCGATATTGTTGTTGACCGTGAATAGTAATAGACAGAGATATCATTGTTAGTTAGTGAAATAATTGATAAACAATGATTTAGTAACAAACAAATGGTTAGCATGGTATCCCTACGTATTGCTAACTTAATCTAATATGGATTCTTATCTTTTCTTTTTAGATGGTCAGGGTAAAGATATGTTGATTGTTGATTTCTTATTAATAGATAGCATGTTATTGTAGAATGGATTCTCGAGGAAATATTTCCTCGATGGCTAATCGCTTCCTTTAATTGATGTATGTTTGCATTAGAATTTGTTGTGCCTGTGATTTAATGTGATGTATGATTGTATAGTAGTCAGATTTCCCTTGCGTCTTGTTGACTTGTCGATTGGGTGCTTGATATAGTCTTCTTGTATTTCTGACAGTTAATTTGGTCTCCTAGCGCGTTGGATTTTTTCTTGGGTTATTGGTCTAGATATGTTATGTTGCGCCATGGTTACTTTCATGCTACATTATGATTCCTGATGAGGGGATCATTGCGTGCCCGGATGGATAGATACGAATGATAACCTGGCCGGAGTCTTGTGCTTCTCGATGTGGGTGTATTGTTCATTGTAATTGATGTTGGTACTTGGTTTGTAAGGCCTTAATGCGTTTGGTTTTGTGCACCATAGGGGTTTCTAGTTATTGGTCGTCGAAGCCGTTGTGTCGGATTGTTGATGTTGACCTTTAGCTTGTAGGTGTTGTCTTGCGTGTGTCGGGTGGGTAGTCGTTTTTATCTGTCTATTGATTATTGCATGTTTCGTTCAATTGCATGATGTGCTAGTATGCTGAGTCGTTGTTGTCTGTTGCCTGATCTGCGTGTGTTGTGTTCGTCGTTAAGTTGTGTTGTTTAACTGTTGTCGTTGTTGCCTTCCTGCTTTAAAAAAAAAAAATTCCTTTTGTGTTGAGTCACTTGTAGTCATAATGACGTGGTCATTACAAAGACCAACCCGGCCTCGTACTCCATTAAACGCTCATGTTTTAGTCTGTAGGAATCCTCAGGCGGATTCAACTCTTGCTCTTCCCTGAGCCGCTTCTTGTTGGCGCCCCCCATATTTGTGTACTGCGGTATAATAAAAGACAAAGGGGAAATTTTATAGACTGCCTCTAGGTCGGCTCGTAATTTTATAGACCGCTTCTGTCTGAGATTGGGTTTAAGGCAGAGAAAGTGTGAAGGAGATGGCGGTGGATGTGGGGCACTGTGCAATTTGCGTTTGTATGGATTCCACTCTTCGTTGTGCACGAATCCAAGGCTTGCAGATCTCCAGGTCGTCGTTCCTGAGCATTAAATTAGTAAATTTTGCTGCTGCGAGCCCCTCCCCTTTAAAAACTTTTTTAAGGATTTCATTATCAATTGGCATTGCTTAAGGAAGTCACAGAAACCTGGAATTTGCCACTCAAGATAAAGAAGGAACCTAGCAACTATTGCGCTGGAGTTGGTGAAGTCGGTCAAGCAGAAGATAAGGATAAGATACGTGGATGCAGGATATTGGCGGATGGTTAATGAACGGGTGGCAAGTTATTACAGGCGTTGGACAGACGAAGAAAGTCGAGCAAAAATTCCCCTATATGACACCTTTGGTGTAATTACCTTTGGGAGTATTATCTTATATTAAAAACCAATTACCTATAACTAAATTTGGGAGTATTATCTTATATCAAAAACCAATTACCTTTGGGAGCATTATCTTATATTAAGAACCAATTACCTTTGGTACATTGTGAAATAGTAAACTCGTTTATTTGTGTGTTAGAGCTCCTTTTATTTGGTACTTGAATATATTGGTATGAGCTTATGAATATATTGGTATGAACTTCTTTCATTCATTTATTAAATAATAATAATGATAATGATAATAATACTAATACTAATAATAATAAATTTTAAATATAGAGGAAAAATTAATTAAAAATAAAATAAAATATCATCATAATAATGATGAAGAAAATGTCGAGAGGTTTTGTTTGAGTAATTGTGCGAGGAGTGTTATCCTTTATGCTATATGAGAGTGGGGTGGTGGGAGATATTAGCGAAAGCTTATTAAGCGTTGTATGAGGGTGAGTGTGGGGGTATTAGGGAAAGCTAGATAAACAATGAGAGTGGAGGTGGGGGGAGATATGA
>SNQJ01S0018882.1:4191-35162 GCA_010110895.2 Picea sitchensis
CTTTCATATAATGATAAAAGATAAGGTATCTATTTTCATATTAATCTCCTTCTAGATATGTGTATAATTATTTGTGCTCTTTTAAGTTAGTGTTCAACAATATCTTCTAAACTCTAGAAACTATATTACCCTTCCACTTCTAGTATCATATCACATAACTTAAATAGCTTTTAAGATGCAACATTCATGTCCATCTAATCACATTTTTATATTTAAATTAATTTTTAATTTTGAAATATATTTTTATCATTATTTTAAATTAACATATTTAATTTGAAATATTTAAATTAAATTGTATATAAAACCATTTTTATATGTTATACCTTTTTTTTTAAAAATACATATAATTATTTAGAAAGTTAATTTAAATAAAATATATGATATTTCAGAATATTAATTAATATAAATTGTATAGTAGTCCATTTTAAAAAGTGTAATCAAATTTAAGATATATACCTATTTAAAGAAGACTAATAAAAAATTAAGATATGTAACTATTTTAAGAAAACTAGTTAATTTATTAATTATAAGATGAGTGGTAGCTTAACTAATATAATACATAGATTAGATTTAAATATTGTTTATGTAATTGTTGATCTTGGATGTNATACCTTTTTTTTTAAAAATACATATAATTATTTAGAAAGTTAATTTAAATAAAATATATGATATTTCAGAATATTAATAAATATAAATTGTATAGTAGTCCATTTTAAAAAGTGTAATCAAATTTAAGATATATACCTATTTTAAGAAGACTAATAAAAAATTAAGATATGTAACTATTTTAAGAAAACTAGTTAATTTATTAATTTTAAGATGAGTGGTAGCTTAACTAATATAATACATAGATTAGATTTAAATATTGTTTATGTAATAGTTGATCTTGGATGTTGTTTGTCATATATAAATAAACTGTAATCATATATATAGCAAAATAATAATATATTTTTGTTAAATATATATTAATGAAAATATAAAATATATATAAATATATTTATATATATTTATATTTTCATTAATGTATAACATTTTTATAATTGAATTAAGTTTTGTTTTATTTTTTTAATTGAATTAAGTCTTTTTTTTTATTGAGAGTATTGTTATGATTAGATACATAATGTATAAGAACAAGATAAATAACATGGATGATAAGAGGCTCCCCAAAATTACTTCAAACTAATCATAATCACCAACACTTCAAATATGGATGGCATAAAGATGTCAAATATTGGCTAAATCATTAGGGAATACAATAAGCCATCATGCACAATATAGCAAATATTATCACTTCTAAATTTAAGGAGAACATGTGGTGTGATATATNTCATAATCACCAACACTTCAAATATGGATGGCATAAAGATGTCAAATATTGGCTAAATCATTAGGGAATACAATAAGCCATCATGCACAATATAGCAAATATTATCACTTCTAAATTTAAGGAGAACATGTGGTGTGATATATAATTAGTGGATAAAAGGAAATTAAGATACTAATTTAGAAGATCAAAATTACCTCTAAGCTCTAAAAAGTGCAAAGAAGAAAATCAACATTGATAAAATAAGAACAAACTCTCACTAGCTACATGTGAAAGTGAGTGTTGGACAACTCCCAAAATACCATGGGATGAGAGAACTCGTCACCTTTGTGACACTAAGTGGGTAGAAGATGAAAAACTCTTCATCTTGGATTGTCCCACCTATATCTATATTAGAGATTTCATTTTAAAAATATTAGTCACATTATCGACCTTCCTAACCTCCCAAGTGATCAAAACTATGGTGATATTGGAATGTTTCTTTCAATGTTTTTTGAGCGATAACAATATACTTTTAAAGAAATTGAATTAATCTCTTACCTTCAAGATAGATCGGTTAATCATGATCATCAACACATATATGATTTGATATTTATATTTATAAAAAATATTTAAAAAATAAAAAATAAATCTCTAATTTAAATTAATATTTATATAAAAATAATATTGAAATTAAAAATTAAAAAAAATATATTATATAAGAAAATAATAAAAATAAATCTTTTTCATTTTCATATATACATTAATTTATTTAGTTTAATAAGAATGGTTTAATAAATAAAAGAAAATATCAAATTTAAGCCAATAATTGTATAAAAATAATGTTATATTTAGACAAATATTTATGTAAAAATAATGCTCAAATTAAAAAAGAAATCTCATATATAGAAAATAATAAAAAATTGTTTTTTCTCGTAACTATATAAGTAAATTTATTTTGAATTTTATTAAATTAATGAAAACATAAATAATTTAACTTAATTGATAAATTTATTAAATACTAAAGGATGAGATAAACTAAATGCTTTCAAAACTTAGTCTTCCCTTTACTTGGTTAAACATAATAAAATTTAAAATTAAAATAAACTAAATATTTTCAAAACTTACTCTTCCTTGTATTTGGTTAAATAGAAATTTCTGCTTATGCAGTCATTTTTTTTTTTGTGATGTGTGTAAGCAAAATATATGTGGGGACGTGAGCAGAGAGAGGGATGGGAACGGGATCGTGAGCAGAGAGAGGGATGGGACCGGGATGCCCATTGCTCTCTACTCTTTAATATATAGAGTCGCCTTTACAGCGAAGTATTGGATATTTTAATTATTATTTTTGTTTCAAAACATCTTTCCATGGTTTGGTTTATCTGCAGCGGCTAAGATATTCTATTTCCTCGAAGCAAATGCAAATTAAATTGGTTTCTGTAACATAAATTCTTCGCTGTAAATACCTTTTCTCTGTATATATATATTTTAAAGGCGCTCCCATCACACCCAATTGGCAATCGTTATGAATTTACTGAGCAACGAAAACACCCCAGAACAACACTACCTTGTACTATATTCATTCACTTTTGCAGATCTCTCAAAAGGAGGATCAAATATGAGCAAATCTCCTTAAGATAAATAAAAAATAATGTCGACCAGTAAGCCGAATGAAGAAAAAACAAATGAGAACGACAATATCTGTATCCATTATAACACAAACCTTACAATAACAAATATTTCAGTCTCTGTAACAAAATTAACAGCTGGATGGATGAACAAACCTCGACAGTATACAGCCAATTTACAGAACCCAGCAACCACCACATGTGCAGATGGATCGAAACGTGCATGATGCTCCTTTTTTTTTTTTTTTTTTCCAGGTCTGGAAATCACTTGAAGCCAAATCTAAAAGCGTACCTATAATCCCTTGTATATAATCTATACAAGTTATTTCCTACATATCCGTGCCAATAATGTTGCTACCCAATGAGGTGCACAACGTCTATGACTCTATATATCTATATCTAAGCAAAAATAATACCAAATCAAAGCAAGAATGAATGCTTGGTTTGCATTCCCACCCTCTAGACATGTCAGCACCCAGGAATAGTAAAAATAATTCTGCAATTTACAGAGCCAGGCCCTCTGTTACGGCCAGTGATACCATGGGCAGATAAAGATCAGTCAGGCGCTTATCACTTTGGATCTGTAGAGAATCTTCTTTCTCTTTGACGAATTGTTCTCAACGGTTAGCACCACCTTCCCTGGTTCTCCAATTTTGAACGAGTGACGGACAGGTTCTTCAGTGGGGGGGAATTTCTTCCGCTTGTGAATGATCACAGTATAACTCGCTTCTGCGCTTGGAACAAACTCTGCCCCGTAGCTCACGTCCCACCCCACTACAGTCACCTCATAAACCAGTGCGCTTCCCACCTGAAAAGCCAAATCAATCACAGGTCAATCCCTGTCGAACCATATCAGTATCTTATTCTTCTTCTTATGGTTATGGTTATTATTGTGGTTACCTCTGTGGCCGGAATCTCAATGATCTGTTTTCCTGCTTTGAGGATCAGCTCCGAAACGCCACCCTCGGCAGCACTAAAATCAGGATCATTTACTCGGCTCAGACCTCCATACTGTACTGGTACATGTTCCGGAGAGAAATACCTGCCATGCCAAAAGATTCATCAGAAAACAAAACAAAACATAACAATATTCATTTATTGCAAACGTCATTAAATGGTAGAATCTGAAGTCTAGGCTTACTTGAACAAGGTATCCGACACCTTGGCAGGGCGGGCAGCGACGAATTTGCTACTGGTTCGCGGAGAGACAAAGGGAGTTATCATGGTATAATAAGCCAAGTACCACCACGAGGCGTTGATAAAAATCTGCAAGATCACAGACGGACTCTCGTTATTTAACGAAATACGGAACCTGTCATTAATTAATGGCAATCGTCGAATCGAAACATTCATAGCAAAGGAGGTGAACCGTTAAGAGTGAAGAATCAAGACGATATGTACCTTTTTGGCAACGAACTCGGGGTAATTATCTTGCAGGAGGGTGAGGATTTGATCGGCGGCCTGTTTGAGCTCTTTTTTGCCAAGAGTCGAGGCCGAGTTTTTGAGATCGGTGATTTGAACCATGGAGCTGATGCCCCCGGGACTGAAACTGAGCTGCTGCTGGATGCCCTTCTCAAGAAGTTGAATCCTCCATCGCAGGAACTTCTCGCGCTTGGTTTCATCGCCGAAGGTCTTCTGGTAGAGCTCATTGTCTTGGAAAACGCCGTAGACATTGTAGCACACGGGATGCCCTTCCTTATCATAGCCATGCATGTAAGCGACCCCGTCCCAATCATTCCCCAAATCCTCTTCCAGTATGCCGTCCACTCCGAATCTCTTTCTCCATAGGACCGCGTTCTTGAGCATAGTAAAAGCATCGCTAACTTTGAAGTCCCTGGCACGGAGGAATTTCAATAACACGACGTCTGTGCGCTCATCGCCCTTGCCGGGAGCCAGAGGGACTCCCCACAGGTAGATGTCTTCTGGCGGAGGAGGAGGGGCCGCCTCCGTTACCTCCGCCGCAGTTTCGGCGGCGAGAACTTCACCCTCCGCCACGGCGGGGGTTTCGACTGGCAGAGGCGTTTCAGTAACTGGAGCCTCAGTAGTGCTTTTGGATTCCTCAACTGGAGTTTTGTCTTGGGAAACATCTCCGGCTTCGGCTTTCACTTCTGTTTCGGTGATCGTTTTCTTTTCTTCTTCAGCTTCCACAACCTCCTTTACGCCCTCGGTCTTATCGCCTTCAGTGCTTTGGGGAAGTTCTTCGGGCTTGGCCGGAGCAGGAGGAGGCTCAACGAATTCATTATTTTTGAGAGCTTCCTCGATTCTAACCCTCAATTCTTGCAGAGCCTTTTTCTCCGATTCCTTCAAATCGGACACAAAGTTGCTCTCCTCCTTGAACGAAGAAGCCAGCTGCGGGTTGTTTTCCTCGGCAACAGATCCCCCTGCCTCTGCCTCTGATGTTTTCACCGGCTCGGCCTCAGCCTTCACGGATTCCGTTGCTGGAGCTTCAGGAGGAACGGGAACAAGAACAGGAACAGGAGCGGCCTCTGTGGTGGCAGCCATCTCTAGACTAGAAAGCAGAGAACTCGGATTGATTGATCGTATGGCAAAATGACAATTCGGGCCTTTTACGCGGATCGAACTCTCGAGGATTGAAAAAATCCCTGCTGATTGTCAGCTGCCTGCCTTTCTCTCTCTTTCTCCTTCCTTGGAGTAGGAGCTTATCGGGTTTAAATGGGTAGAAACGCATTTTATTTTAAGGTAGGCACTAGTTGTTCGTGCGAATAAACAGCTCAGTGCCAACTCCCCTTCCCAAGGTAGCGGCGCAGTCAGCCAATTGTAATCCTGGCCGCCATTTCCAATCCTCACCGTCCGATCATAAAACCACCACCACTACGGGCACGCCAGCCTGTCATCCGACTTCTATATACTTATCGGAAACTTGAGCGCAGATGCCGCCGGAATACTGAATATCCACGAACAGACATACGTATGAGGATTTATGGCTAGCATGACGGACAGAATATATTTTGGGTATTAAAGATCTGCAAATTGCCAGAAATTCCTATGCCGGCGGGTAACCCCAACAATATTTCCGCTTTTCACGAAACGACAGGTAAGAGATCCACGTGGCGTGTAACAGCCCAGAGATGGAGGTCGACAGGTGGCGGGAGGTAGAATCCAGTGTTAACCATCATGATTACATTTACATTTTCGTGGTGAATAAAAAATACAATCATAAAACGGAATGAACGTATTTAACTCTGGCTACGTGGGGGCCACGATAAGGACAGCGAAAGCATTATTCGATGATTGGCAGGGGTCAATGCTGTCGTGGCATTGTCGTATCATGTGTGCAACGCAAATCCATGAATTACACGCCACCTTATATTGTCGTGTAGTGGGAGAACAGTTGAACTTCATTGTACTTATCCCCATATTGCTACATCATTCTATCATCAATAAAAGTTAGTGAGGCCAACACTTCCAGACTCACTGCATTTATTTTGGGTAGTAGAAAGAGAGAGACTGCTCACCACTCTTTTGTGATCGAGGTTATATCACAAATCTCGATTCTTTTTTAATTTATGAAATATGTGGTACATATTATTCCATCCACTTCGAGGGGAATCATTTTGAATACCAAATATGTAATGTCATTTTCATTACTTGGATTTGAAAATATTATATAAATCCTCCAATAATATATTTTTAATTAAAAAAGAAAGTTATATAAATCCTTCAATAATATATTTTTAATTAAAAAAGAAAGTTATATAAATCCTCCAATAATATATTTTTAATTAAAAAAGAAAGTTTATGTGAGCAATTTCACACACTTTTGACAACACATTTATTCCTATATTGCCACTTGAACAGGCTGGCGATTATGCATTATATAAAGTACAATTGCTTGGCCCATTAGTCTTCCCCATTAATTTATTGCCAATAAAAGCTAAGAAAAGATTAGGTTGTTATTGTGTTGGTCCACAAATATTTATTTATAATTAGAAAGTACAGAAGTAACTTGTTTTAAATTACAAATAACACCCGTTTCAAATTTTGACGCAATCTCACGCCACTTCGACGACAGAAATGAACAATCATTGCTCGCTCGTTTTTCTTTCTCTGTACTCTCGATAGTTAATCTTGATTCTATCTAAATGCTTTACAAGTCATTATCAAAAAAATAATTATATTATTTCCACGAATTCGTATTTACATTTACGATTACACGGCAGAAATATTACATTAATAAATAACTTTATCCAAATTAACATAAAAACTTACAAATCCACTCGATAGTGATATCGAATTTTAAGGTGTATTTATTTTAATTTACATTTGTGTTTTATATGTTAAGTTTGAACCGAATTTATTATGCCAAATTTGATAAATTAAGTTTTAACAATATTTGTTAGGCCAAACTTGAAACTTACCATAAATATTCTTTTAAATCGTACCTTCCATAAAATAAATAACTATAAAAATTACTAATAAATCAAAACCTCATAATCCCTTTCCAAAAATTTACTAATAAATCATAACCTCATAACCCCTTCCAAAAAAACTTAAACATCTCATACGATATACATGTATTCTTTTGTTATCCTATGCCAAAAGTTAGGTATACTATATGCACGAATGTTATGATATTTGTTGGTTCACCACTTGACTCAATGTTGATGTAGGAAAATGCCATAAGTAAACTACACATATTCACCCGATGAAATGGTCAAACTAAACCTTTTTTGTTGAAATGGAAAATTGGTTCTGGTTAATATTCTTTTTACCGATTAAGGCTTGGTTCACTTATGATTCTAAATATGTTAAATGCAATGTAACTAAGATGTAATGTAATGTGCAATTTAATCTATTTCTAGCTAATTTATCTAACTTTGTATTATATCTTGATTATATCTTTGCAAGGAGCACACATTAAATAGAACCAATTTGATATGTAAACATGGGGAATACCTCCTAAAATGATTTTGTTGAATTCTTCTATCAATAAATTTTTTGAATAAAAAAACTCTCTAATTTTACTAAGTATCCCTAATTTTGACTAGATACACATTTTTATAACTCCTCATTGACGAGTCTAATGAGCATGTCAAGCAGGTAAGGGAGAGTGCCCAATGGCAAGCCCCAATTAGGCTTATTCTCGTTTGGGATAACACTTCTGACCAGTATGTGGGTCTGGTTGCCACTCTAAATATTTTCAATTATGAATATGAGAACATAATGTTCTGAGATGAATTTAAATATGAATTAAATGAATTAACTATGACTAACTTAATTATCCTATTCTAATACTACACTATCCTATTCTATCTTGATCAAGAGCAAACTAATGATATGAGCACAATGCGAAGTGGTATTATCAATGACAAAAATAATTCAAATCTATTAACAACAGATTAAAATGACAATGTTATAGATACATCACATATAGTTGTATATTTAATTGTAAACATTATTGTTGTACTCATATGGAAATCAATGAAAGTGTAAGCATCTTAAACATTTATGCATAAATAGTTCATACAACAATATTCAAAAAATGCTTAAACAAGAGAAATAAGTAAAGAATAGTCTCATGCATATTCATCAACAATCACAATTTCCAAATCAGATCTTGCTCTTTATTCAACTGGAGGTAATAGTACCATCTGTTGTGAACAATGGGAAAAAGTTCCCCTTCCATATCTTAAGCTCTCTTTTATAAAAACAAGAGAGTCTCTTCAGTTACACTCACTATTCCATTCTTGTTCTAGATGGTTCATATTACAACCTTGTTCAATCAAAGTTTAAAAGACTTGTACATGAGTTAATATATAAGACTATGGGGTTGGCCCTTTAGATGCTTTCTTCTTCATATAAGTGGTCCACAATTTGAAGTTCTTGTGGACTTATTCCAACCTATCTAATTTCCGTTTCTCTAGTTGAAGCTCTCCATCACAAATCTTTGTGACCACATCCTTTTTTCTTTCTTGCCTGATTTTCTTGACATAATCTCTAGCCGAAGTATTTAGCTTGACAGGATTGACCAAATATTTATGAAAACTATCTTTATCTATCTGGTTAAGCTAGTTTATCTTGTCTTTGCTAGTGTCTCTGTGCTCTTCCACATCCTTAAGTTTCAATTCACTGGGACCTACTTCCTCTAGACAAACCATTGTTTCTATTCCAAATTCCTCTAGCATTTAATCGAAAGAGTTCCAAATTTCGATGCATGTTTTGGTGCCCATGTCGTTGGCCTCCTTCACCTCATTACATATCTCTTTATAGGAATCAAATAGAATTTGATTCTTCATTCTCTATTTCAAACTGTATCTAGGTAAAAAAATTATGGTGCTTGGGTGTGACTTTCTTGCCAATCTGCCACTTTATATTGTATTGACTTCTTTGTTCATCAATTCGATCTTGCAACACCACTAGGTCATCATAATGCTTTTGAATATCACCTAATGCATGGAAGACTTATGACTGTGTTTCCCTCAACTCTTCATTTATCTCTATTGCCCCTTCTCTCGCAATCTTCAGAGCATTTGCCTCTTGGTTATTCTTCTCCATTTTGATTTTCATTTGTTGCAATTGGTGTTCCAATTCAGAGATACCTTGTTTTTTCTTTTTTGAGATTTCCACATGTTCCTAATACTCTTTTCTTATTTTTCCTATTTCCTGTGAGTGTTTTCTCTTGAGGTCGTTGACTTCAACACTGTGTAGGTATTCCTTATTCTTTGTCTCTTGTGTGAAGTTTATATCCATATGATCCTCCTACTGTTTCAACTACTCTTCCACTGAAGACACCCAAATCCTTCATTCATCTAAATCGACACTTATTTTTCCTTGTATTGAAATTAGCCCTTGCAAACGCATGAAGGGTTGAAGTTGTTCCAATGGATTTTTCCTTCGGATCACTTCCCAATGGACATGAAATGGATCTCTCCTTTGATTTTGATCATGTGGATTCTTCCATAATCCTTTGGCATTTATTAGCCTTGGCAGCTATCCCCCTTTTAGATTTGTTGTAAAAATATGTCCCCACATTGTTACACACCAAAATGTCACACTTGAGTGTCGCACCCTAAGTGTTGCAAAGTGACGTATGCACCTTGTTAAGTGTCACATGCATTGTCGCAAGTGTCGTATGCACATTACCTAGTGTTGCATTCACTTTTCTAAGTGTTTCCACCCCTTTGACACCATGGAATACATTTGCCACAATCCCTAAGTCATATTGGAGGAAGAAACCCATCATTTCAAGGCCAAAACACACATTTTTCTTGGAAAATCAACCATTTTTTGGGCATTTATGAAGGGTGGCGCCCCCCTGGCCATGATGGGGGGGTGACACTTCATGGGGTGGTTCCCACCTTTCCATTTTATGGGAGCACCACTTTATAGGATGGTGCTCTGTCTCTAACTCAAAGGGAGCGTCACTTGTGGTTAAAGGAAATCAAGGGATCTTCCACCTTTTCCTAAGGGCCAACTCTCTTGGGATGAGGTTTGTTGTGGTCGACTCCTATAACATGGCTTCATATTAGGATCAGATCCCAACCTTAAGGATCCATATCCTCAACCATTTCCCTCATTTTCTCATTGTGGTTGCACCTCTCAAAGCCTATATATTGAAGGTATTTCCAAGGTGAAAGGGGGAACAATCGAGGTATCAAACCTTTGATTCTGGAGGAAGCATCAAAATTTTGATGTAAATATTCATGCAAGGGCTAGACGAGGAGAGATTGGATAAGTGACTGCATCATCAATCATGATTTGTAAATGCCTTCTTTGGCTTTCCAATTAATATCAACTTGGCCTATTCCCTTCAAGTTCATGTTTTCTGCATTTGCTTGTCTATTGTTATTTCAGTATTCATAGATAGATCTACTTTATACAATAATCTAGAGTAGGAGTAAGAGTTCCTTTGCTAGCCTTTTCAAGATTTCATTTGCGTTGAGGAGCTTGGAGACCAAGCGTCGGGATTGGAGCAGTGAGGATGAACATCACAACAAGATACACCGCATCATTCTTCTTCTCTCTTGCTTGATTGTCTAAGATAGATCAGTAGGGAAAGTAGTAACCACTTTTTATCTTCTATTTTTGGACCAAATATAGGAGCCTTGGTCCAAAGGGGAGCTTAGCCTGTTCGTAGGGTAAGATTTCTCACAACAGAAAAATGGTGACTACACTAGGGAAGAACTTTGACTAGTTTTTCCTCGGTTTTGTCTTGAATCCCTTGCTTGTGACTGGATATTGCTTATTTGATGCTTATTTATGATATATTTCCCCTTCCCTCTTCCTCATTGAAGAGTTTACAGAGCCATTGACTAAGTCTCTGCTAAGTCTGAGCTTGTTAGAAGCCATTTTTTTAACTTTTCTAGAAAGTGGCACTTCACTGCAGTTCACACCAGGGTGCCATTAGCCTGATTGGCACTCCCCTGAAGTGCATACAAAGGTCCCATTAGCTTACTCGTGCTCCCCCTAAGCCTCCTAGGGAGCTCCATTCTCTTGAATGGTGCTCTATCTATTTGATAACAAGGGCGTGTTGGTCGTGGAGCCTAATTATCTTCCTATTTCATAGGTCTTTGTTTTCAGTCATGTTTATACCCCATGAAGACTGTACACCCTGAAATATTGTACACCCCTCCATGTGGATGGGTTGCAGGGAGGGATTTCCCCCCTGCGGGGTCCTAGGGGCTCATCCCCCTGGCTGGGGGGGTTTAGAGGCAAGCGAGCCCCCGAAGGAAAAATTGCCTTGTAAATGTATATTGTAATTTCATAGTAAATCTAGACCGTTCATTATAAGGTCACAGATATGACGATAGACGTTATGTTAGGGTTTTTTTCTATAAGGAAACCCTATTTTATGAGGGAAATGTATTGCAGCTATGCATCATTGTGAATATTATATTCTAAGAGAGGAGACTGTGAGAGAAAGAAGAGGAAGTTACAACGGGTGTGTTGTAGGTTGTATCCCTTCATTTGTTGGATAATAAAAAGGAAGGACCTGACAATTTATATGGTGGACGTAGCCCACACTGGGTGAACCACGTATATCCGTGTCTCCTTTATATTGTGTATCTTCTATGTTTTATTTTATTGCTTTGCGATCCTATTTTTCTAACAACTGGTATCAAAGTGGAAGGTAACTCGTAGGAAAAGAGGGTTCCTGGTTTGAGTGGGAGCAATGGAGGAATATGTAAATTTTTGGGTAGAGCAATTTAATGGCCAAAACTACTAGTTATGGAAGATGCAGATGGAATATTATTTATATCAAAAGGATCTATTCCTACCATTGGGTGGAATAGAAAAGAGGTCGACGACCATGAAGGATGAAGAATGGGAGGTTCTTGATAGAAAGGCACTAGGAATGATACAGTTGAGCCTGGCAACGTCGGTAGCTTTCAATATTTCGAATAAAAAGACAATGAAGGAGTTGATGGATGCAATGGCTAAACTGTATGAAAAACCCTCGACGTCCAATAAGGTATTTCTAATGAAGAGATTATTTAATATGAAGATGCCAGAAGGTGGGTTTGTTGTAGTTCATTTAAATGAATTTAATACGATTACTGATTAGCTAAGTTCTGTAAAAGTGGACTTTGATGATGAGGTCAGGGCTCTTCTAATCATGTGCTCATTGCCAGAAAGTTGGAACAGCTTGGCCATGGTTGTAAGTAACTTTGTCTCTGGTTCAAAAACTTTAAAATTTGATGATGTTGTTGGTGTTATCTTTAGCAAGGAAATGCGATGAAAAAACACAAGTGCAACATCAGGTAATGCGTTAAAGATGGAGAACAGGGGAAGAAAAAAGGATAGAGGAAAGGGCTTAGGGAACTGTGGGAATTCTAGGAAGGGAAGATCCAAATCCATACTGGGAAATATAGAGTGTTGTAATTGTGGGAAGAAAGGACATCTAAAGAAAGACTACAGAGCTCCAAAGAAACAAAGAGATGGACGGCAGGAGAAAAATCAAAAAGAAAATGTAGCAGGTGACGTGTTACAAGATGCTTTGATTCTTTCTGTAGATAATATTTTTGAGTCTTGGGTACTAGATTCAGGGGATTCATTTCATGCCACACCCCATAGGAAAAATTTTATATATTATGTTCAAGGTGATTTTGGACAGGTTTACTTGGGTGATGATGCACCATGCAAAATTGTTGGAATGGGAAAAGTAAAAATAAAGCAAATGAATGGAAACCAATGGTTATTGAAAGAGGTAAGACATGTACCATATCTAAAGAAAAATATAATTTCAATAGGGCAGTTGGAAAGTGAAGGTTGTATATCCATATTTAGAGATAAGGCGTGGAAGGTCACTAAAGGATCATTGGGATAGAAAAAGGAGAGAAGGTAGGTACATTGTATTTATGTACTGGTAATACTGATTCTTATATCTCTTTAACTTCTACAGGAGTGGATACAACACTATGGCATCATAGGCTTGGACACATGAGTGAGAAAGGAATGTAGATACTTCATAAAAGAAATTTGTTGCTAGATATTAAGCAAATTGATTTGGATTTTTGTGAGCACTGTGTTTATGGAAAACAAAAGAGAGTCATATTTCTCAGAGTTGGAAAGGTAAATAAGAATGAAAAGTTAGAACTTGTGCATACATATGTATGGGGACCAGCTCATGTATCATCTCTTGGTGTCTCTCGTTATTATGTTACTTTTATTGATGATGCAACTAGAAAAACTTGGGTTTATTGCATTAAAAAAAAATCTGATGTTTTTGATACTTTTAAGAAATGGAAAACTTTGGTTGAAAATGAGACATGAAAAAGGTTGAAGTGTCTCAGATTAGATAATGGAGGTGAATATTGCAGCAAGGAGTTTGATGATTACTATTCATACCATGGGATTCGTAGAGAGAAGACAGTTCTAAGAACACCACAAAAAAATGGTGTGTTAGAAAGGATGAACAGGACAATCATGGAGCATGCAAGGAGTATGAGATTGCATGCTAGTTTTCCCTTACAATTATGGGCAGAATTTGTATATATTGTTGTTTACTTAATAAACAAAGGAACTTCAAGCTCTTTGGATGGTGGAATTACAGAGGAGTCGTGGACATGTAAAAAGGTAAGCTATTCATTTTTTAAGACTTTCAGTTGTGAATCATTTTTCCATATGGATTAAGAAAATAGAACAAAGATTGAGGCAAAATCCAAGAAGTGTATCTTTATTGGATACAATGTTAATGATTTTGGTTATCTCTTATGGGATTATGAAAATCAAAAAATTATTAGGAGTAGAGATGTCATATTCAAAGAGAAGTTCATTTACAAAGATCATTTGCAGGGAAAGAAATAGGAAAAAGAAAAACCAGAATACATAGTGCTTGATGAGATCACTGCAAAAGAAATTCCAAAGGTACCAACAAATCAAAATGTACAACAACAAGAGAAAAAGGTACCTCAAACTCCTGCAAGTGTTGTTAGAATATCTACCAGGTTAAGTAGACCCCCAACGATACTCTCCTTCATTGTACTATTTATTGTTGATTGATTATGGTGAACCAAAATGTTATGAAGAGGCAATGCAGGTAGACACTAAAAAGAAGTGGGAGCAAGGCATGAAAGAGGAAATGTATTCCCTGGAAAATAACTAGACTTGGTATTTGGTTCAGTTGCATGCAGGAAAAAGAGCATGCATAATAGATGGGTTTACAGGTTGAAGGAATAAGATGGAGGCAAAAAGTGGTACAATGCTAGACTTGTTGTAAAGAGATTTGCAGAAAAGAAAGGTATATTCTCCGTCATTTCGTCTTAGTATTCTTTGACGATATTCTCATCTATAGTAAAACTTGGACATCCCACCTCTCCCATGTGGATCAAGTTCTCCATATACTCTCTCAACACCAACTTTTCCTCAAACAATCTAAATGTGCCTTTGGAGCCTCAGAAGTGAAGTACCTGGGTCATATTGTTGGCAAGGATAGTGTAAGGGTGGATCCTAAGAAAATTGAAGCTATGCAGAATTGGCCTCACCCTAAAAATATTAAGACCTTGCATGGTTTTATGGGTTTAATAGATTATTATTGCAAGTTTGTTAATAATTATGGAAAAATTGCAACACCTCTCACTGCTCTCCTTAAAAATAATTCCTTTGCTTGGACTCCAACAATTGATCAATCCTTCCATGCCTTCAAAGAGTCTATGTGAAAGACGCATGTCCTACCACTTCCAAACTTCACAAATACTTTTTTCTTGGAGTGTGATGCTTCAGTAAAATGAATTGCAACAATCCTCATGCAATATGGCATGCCTTTGGTGTTCACTATCAAACAAATTTCAGATAGACATTTGGGCCAATCAATCTATGAAAATGAAATGTTGGTTATTCTACATTTTGTGGATCTATAGAATCCTTATCTATTGGGGCAACACGTCCATATTGAAACTGATCACTAGAGCCTAAAGTATTTTCTGGAACAAAGAATTTAATCCCTAGAGAAAAAAAAATGGGTAACCAAGCTATTTGGATATGATTATGTGCTCATTTACAAGAAGGGAAAATAAAATGTGGTCACCAATTCTATTTCCCAAAAGTATGAAGAAGAAGGGTCCATTTTTTTCCTCTCCTTCATTGTACCAGATTGGCTCCAAGTTGTTCATTGGGAATGACTACAAGACCCCAAAATTTCTCGCCTAATCCAACAACTGCAAGAAAATTATCTAGCTTCTCCAGGGTACTCTTTACAAAATAATGATTTTCACTACAAAGTTCATCTATATTTAAGAAAACAATCACAACTTAAATCCACAGTGCTTTCTAAGCTTCATGCTTCACCCAGAATTGGGCATTCAAGGTTTACCAAAACCTATGAAAGGGTCAAATGTTCTTTTCTTTTGGGATGGTATGAAATATGAAGTTTGAACCTTTGTGGCTGAATGTGATTTCTGTCAATGCAACAAGGGATAAAAAGTCAAAGCACTAGGAACACTACAACCACTTCCAATTACCCCTTCCATTTCGCGTTATATTCTATGGATTTCATTTTGGGCCTACCTAAATCTAGAAATAAGTCATTCATCATGGTGGTAGTTAATCATCTTTCCAAATATGCTCATTTTTGTGCTCTTCAACATCCCTTCACTACATCCACCATGGATCGAGTTTTCATGGATAATATCTTCAAACTTAATGACATTCCTCGGTCTATTGTCTATGACAAAGATCCCACATTCACCAAATTTTTTTGGATAGAATTTTTCAAGTTACATGGCACCCAATTACATCTCAACACCACCTATCATCCCCAGAATGATGGCCAAACTGAAATTGTCAACAAGTGTTTGGAAACATATTTGTGGTGTTTTGCATCTGGCTGAAAAAATCAATGGGATTAGTGGTTACCCCTAGCCAAATGGTGGTACAACACATCTTGCCATACAACTACTCGCATGAATCCTTGTGAAGCAGTATACGGACAAAATCCACAGTCGTTTCTCTCATACATTCCAGGTGTCTCGAAGGTTCAGGAGGTTGACAAAAATATTATAGTACACGAGGGCATTCTTCGTACCCTCAAAGAAAATTTGGTGATGGCTTAGAATCACATGAAGAAACAAACCGATCAAGGTCGTTCCAAATGTAAATTTGTTGAATGGGACCTGATGTTTCTTCATCTACAATATTACAAGTAGACTTCACTCAAAGATGAAAATTGTCAGAAGCTTTCTCCCAAATTTTATGGTCCTTATACAATTCTCAAGCGAGTGGGGCTTGTGGCCTACCAATTAGCTTTGCCTAGTGATTCTAAGCTCCATCATGTTTTTCACGTCTCATGCTTAAAGAATGTGATTGGAACTAAGTGCCAAACTCAAACCAATCTCCCTAAGTTTGATGAAGAAGGTTCCATGTGGTTGCATCCCCAAGCATTCTTGGATCAACGCGAGCATCGTCTCCATCAGTGAACTGTCAAGGAAGTGTTAGTGTTCTCCAGAAGATGTCACTTGGGAGCTCACCACTATTTTGCAACAATTTCCTCATCTCAATCCTTGAGGACAAGGATGTTTTTCAAGGGGGGCGGGGGGGGGGCACATGTTAGGGACCTAACCTTCTAACCCCTCACATAAGTAAAATAATATATTTTCCATGTAATAAAGGCCAACATTAGTTTATAAGGCCTATTTAAAAAGTGTGAACAAGTCAATGTAAGAAGACCTAATATAAGTTTTCACTTCTAGAAATATCTTCCTCTAGAATGTTCTTTAGAAGATAAAATTAGTATAAATAAGAGTAGGATGCATGAGAAGTTTTGTCTTGAGAATTATTGTAATATAACTCTGATCTGCTGGAGATTCCCCCCTCAAAGAGGCAAGTGAAAATTGCTTTGTTTGAATAAAGGTATCATTTATGGTGTTTCTCTTCTCAATGTTTTGGTTTTACATTGATATCTATTGGATATTCATGTTTCTTCATATTGTATTACATCTAGTACCTTAGATTGAGGAAAAACCTATTACAAGTTGTGGTTTTGGAAAGGTAATCTTTCTACAATATTTTGGGATGAAACTCTTTTGGGATAATAAGGCTTCAAAAAGAAAGGACTTCGGGAAGGAAGGACTTTGGAAGAATAGTATTTGGAAATGATAGCTCTCGGAAGGAACTAGCATGCATGATTAATTTTTGTTCCTACAGGGATTCCCTGAAGGAATATTCAGTATCTTGAAATTCAAATTTCTAAAGGAAAAGTGTTATACATGGAGATGATTAAGTGTCTTTTTCTATTAGGTTAACCAAGGATATGTGGCAGTCCTGAGAATATTATGAAAATTGTGTGAATTGGTACCCAAGGGGTTAAACCACATGTCCCTGACTCCTATTTCCTTTGTCGTAGCTTTAGGACCAATCACCATTTGATAGGATACCATGGTTTAGCATATGTTTGTTAAGGAAGACCCACTAACTATCGGTAAAATCTTGTCAGAAGAAATCTTTCAAAAAAAATTGGGCATTGCATACTATTCTTTTCAATGGGTAAAACCCGACAAATAAGAGTCCAAAGAAAAATGATCTTCAGACTTTGGTATGTTCTAATAACTTGTACAAGGTAAACCCAATGTCAATTCTTCAATAAAGGGTATCTGATAGCCTTTTGGCTTTTGAACTTCGGGAAAGTGTTTGGTATTCACACTTTTGTCCTTTCCGATTGGGAGTTTCCAAATAGTAAAGTTTTTATAGCCCCTCGGACTTGGTCACATGGGCGCATACTCAATTTATCATCCCAGGAGAGCCTTTGAAAAGGATGTTATAACCGATTTCGGTTGAGGAAAGGAGCTAGTGAAAGTCTTAGGAAACCTCAAGAGACTGATGATTAGTGTAGCTTTCCTTCAATAATTTGGGACTACATGGAGATAATAGTAGTTCCTCTGTAAATACCTATCCAATTTAGTAGTGAGAAAATATTATTGCTCAAAAATTTGATAGGGGAACCCATTGGAATTCCACGAAACAAAGAATATCAATAGGTAGTTGCGGGGGGCACAAAAAATGGCAAGTTGGGAAGAACGAACTATCTTTGCCTCAAGATGTACCTTCATGTTGTAATAGTTGTTTAGGTCCTTGTCTGTATAATTTTTATGTTCACCTGTGTCACAAATCCCACATCATATATATTTTATTACTGAAATATAGGGTATTTATGACAATATGCACATGTGCCTTTGAATAGTTCCTGTGAAATAAAATGAGTTTGATTCTTTCTATTTTGAAACATGTACATGAACCTTGAGAGGGTGTGATACCACAAAGGGGTAATGGTGACCAACTTTATGATGATGTGTTTTCCTCATCTCTCTTCTCCAGGAATTTCTTTGCTACCAACAATCATCCATATCCCTGACAAAGTTTCCTTTGTATCATATAAGCATGGCCACCTTGCCAGCGAACGTCCATAGCCCCGATGAGTTTACTTGTACTTCCCACACCATTTCCGATGCTTTCAACTTTCTTCAAATTCTTGCTTTAGCTTCACCCTTATAGATTTTTTATATAGGAATTGATTTTGCAAATTGGGTGTCAAGGAAGTAGGGTGATATGAGAATTCCGTTTATATGTTGGCAAAGTCAATAAATTTCCCTTATGGGTCTACCTAGGGAAATCTCAGGCAAGATCAATGTGTTTATGTGGAGTGTACAATATTTCATAGATATTCCTCAAAGGTCACCTTTAGTTGTTAACTTATACTTACTATTAGATCCCACAAGCTTAGACTGAGAGTGATAACATAGGTGCAAGAGCCCATTTTTGGAAATAACCAAGATGAATTTACTTCTCACAACCTTAGGTTCCCTCTAGGTTGAATGGGAACGGTGAACTTCTGTTTGAGTCTCACCATTTCCTATGCTCGATGAATCTTGTGTATCTATGCAAGGTTTGTTTCTCATTTAGATCAATCGAAGGCCACGTACAAAGAAACACAAATTTAATCCAATATGCAGTCTCATTGTTCAATCTGAGGCTACATGAGAATAATGAGGATGAATTAGCAATTGCCTATGTAGGAAAATGAGATAGGAAGTAAAATAAAGAACAAATCAAAAGGATTAACATAACTATACACCCTAATTCTAAAGGAAAAGTAAAAATACTTGAAAGAAAATCGCAAATCAAAGAGACCTAGTATGTACAAAGCTAGATCACCATAGGTGATTAGGAGACATATTTCTTGAGAATATGACCATTGATAGGGAGTTCCTCGATCTCCCCTTCCAATGTCTTAAGTATGAAGGTTCCTGATCCAATATTTACGTAAATTTGATATGGGCATAGCCACAATTGTTGGAACTTAGTGTGTTTTCCTTTTACTTCATTGGCTTTGTCCCATTTGAGAACTACATCTCCCTCTTGGAAATATTTGCTGCCAATAGAGGTTTTTATCAAACCAATGCTTTATCGATTCTTGATGTTGTGTTAATTTTCTTTTACATTTTTTCATTTCATCATCTAGTTTGAGGAGAGTATTTATTCTTTGTTTCATGATGGGAAATTCCGATTCTTAGATAGAATGAGATAATGGAAGAGAAGGCAAGAAAGTATGGGTTGGAAAAATAGTTTCATGTCCATATACTAAGAATAAAGGAGAGTTTCCTAAGGAAGATTTGGGTGTTACTCTATCATCTCATAAGGAATTTGGTACGGATAAATGTTAGTTCCTTTGATGGTCTGTTATAGTCTTTTTAATAATTTTAATCATATTTTTGTTGGTGGATTATTCTAACTAGTAATACCCCAATTTTGAGTCCTCGATTTAATAATGTAATTTTTTTATTTGATGAAAGTCTGAAGTGCCTATAAAAATGAAAGGGGACATAGTTCTTATGAACAATGTAATGCTTTGAACATTTCAATAATAAAATTACATCACTGGTTGCAGGACTAACAAGGACAAGAGTTATAGGGGGGTATGATTCCACGAGAGTGAGGGGAGCCACGAGGCTTAAGCTTTATGATTTGTTTAATTGATTACTAGCCATGTTTGTGTTGGGGTGAACATGAAGGGGAACATGAGTCTGTTGGGGAGACCACACTATCCTTGGAGCACCTTTCTATTTAAATCATGTTCTTGATTGTTGGTTGGTTGGTTGGATGGCCATTTTCATTGTGAATCAAATTTGTTTTGGAGTGATTTCTCTATCATTCTCTCTTCTTGTTCATTCTTTTTTTTTCTTGGGAAAAGAGGAATCAAATTTCTAAGGGACAACAACCATAATTGGTTGGATTTAGAAATTACTAGTGTATTTCCATCATAAATTAATTCTTGAGTGCATGGATGCATTGGCATGATGAGAAACCTTTCCCACAACTGTGAATCCTGAGAGTTCTATAATTGAGATTCTGTACTAGATGCATTGGAGCCCTGGAAAAAAGTGGAAAACTCGAGGGATTGCATGGTAGTGAAGGGGGTTCATTGTATTTGAGTGGTGGGGGATGGAGAGAATAGAGTTGGTGTACTTTGGATTATTGTGTGTTGAGAAACCTTTAAGAGATTGAGTGCTGACTAGTTTGGGAAGTTGAGTGTCACTCTGGAACCCGTCCTTGTGGATTCATAGCCCTGACTTAGGGATGAACCATTGTTGAGACTTGGAACACCATTTTATAAGGTTGGGTGGAATGTCCTTGGTATACAACTAGTTAGTGATTGGGTTTCATTAAAGTTAATTTCTCTTTTTTATGTGTTTCTCTGCTTATACATAATTATTTATGATGCACATTGATTATTATCTCTGAGATATGTATTTATAATATGCTTGCATTCTAGATATTGGTATGCATGGCATATTTCTCTTTCTTTCATACTTTAACATGAATTTTGATTAACGAATGCACTCTTTCATGCCTTCTTTATTTAGTTGTTTGGTATCATATTTTTTGAACCAGTTCAAGAAGAGGTTTCTTTAGGTAGTGTGGATTAGACTGGGGGTTCAAGTATGTCATAGTTTGGTATCAGAGCATCTTAAAGGGTGCTCTGGAAGTAGCATGGCCCATAATGGGGGTCCAAGTATGTTACATAGTGGTATCATACATATTGGTTTGCAACATTGAGCCTTGAAGGACCTGCTACATGCCAGGACATAAGTTCTGGAAGTGAAATCAATTAATGGATATTGGACAATGTCCGAGGGGGAATTTTTGTGGTTTAAAGATTATATTTCAACCCTGGAAATCAGATCTAAGTTGACCTCCATGGAACTATATTTCCATTGATCCCTCACTTGGTCAATTTGGACACAGGCTTGACAGTTATACCTCTTAGAAAATTGACACTCAACAACCATCGATCGATCCTCAATGTGGGTTCTTTGTTGTTGATATATGATGGGGCATTACCTTTATTTATCCCACATGAATGTGAGGAGGGGAAAATGAGTTGTTTATAATCAAAGACAACCCTTTATTATTTTTGTGTGAAAAGAGAGCCACAAAACCTTGCAGAGCCTGCGTGCAATGTAATATTTTTTCTTGGTGTTCGGTGGGATTGATGGACCAAACCATATATGTTTGGTAAAGGTGTATTATAGCATTGGATCCATTGGGTTATGGGTTGATGCCCCGATGGATCGACGGTCGGACTGGACTAGAGTCGAGAATATGAGAGTATGGAAGTTGGCGCGGTGGTCTGGTGAACCAGACCGGCATCGAATAACCTCGTTGAATATATTTTACACGAAGTACTGATACAGTGGTGGGCCAATTCCCCAGTGGTTTGATGTCTCAGAATCCAGATATCATAAATATTGAGTGATAATACAAGGCATATTATGATACTCGATATTCAATATGTAAGAGACCCGATGGGTCTTGATGAGCCGAGAGTCCTGGTATGTTGGTGGATGATGCCACGTTAGTAGCCAATTTAACACCACATAATCCAACACACATGGGCAGGTTCCACATGGAGGCCATGTTGGAAAAAAGACTCCTGCTAAAGGGAAAATGCCCAGAAAAATTCAGAAGGGTATAAATTTCTGCTTCGAGATCGCAATTAAGCAAACAAATATCCATTGGAAAGATTTCAGAGAAAGGAATCCAATTAAGCACCTAGAAATGTTTTTTGAGCAGTAGATATCATAGTCAACTGGGAATAATATGATTGGTGGCCTTAAGAAACAAATATATATATATATATATATATATATAATTTTACAGTCCTTTTTCTAGAAATGTGTATATATGTTTCTTCTTTTGTTTATCTAATAGAAATTATGCTTCCTGCACACTTTTTTGTAGAATTAAGGGTATAAACACATTCGTTTAAGCTAAGAATGCAAATTTGGGAAATAAAGGAAGGAGAGAGAGCCTTCAGTCATGAGAGAGAAGTCAAAAGTAAAAATATTAGTGATGGAAACATAGAGATAGAATATAATGGATAATGGAGTAGAGTGGAGCCAAAAACATTAATAGAGACTATGATAAGATTGATAATAGAAGTGTAGAGTTACAAAGAAGATAATGAGAAAATTATGAAAGAAAAAAATCAAATAATTCCCAAATGATGCAAAGCCTAAATCGACTGTAAAATAAAGCCAATAATGGATTAGGCTCAAGACATGAAGAATAAGGTATATCTCATGAAATAAGAGACAAATACAAAAGATCCGTTGATTCAAGAAGGGCTCATAGACATCACTCACCTACTTACTCAACAAAGAAGTCTTATGTGTCTGAAGACTCCATAAGCAGTCCAAAAGTGTCTCATTTCAAACATCAAAGAAGAACAAATGAGTGGGATGGTTTACAAGGAGAGCCAAGGAAGATTAACCCACCATCCTTTGATGGTGAAAGAGAAAGAAAATATAAGGTTGAAGCCTGTTTTCTTGGAATCATGAAGTACTTTCAGTTGCACAAATACTCCTCTAATCTAGAAGCTAGAATTGCCACCTATTATTTGCATGTAAAAACTACTATGTGGTGGGATTAGTTGAAGCAAATGGAGCACATTAATGAGAGAAGGATCACTTGGAATCATTTCAAGAGGTATTTTCAGAAGGAGTATATTTTAGAACACTACTATGACAAGAAGATGAAATATTTATTTGAACTCGGGTTGGGGAGCATGACCATGGGAGAATATGAAAAAAAATTCTTGGGATTGATGAAGTATGTGGGATTTATTAAGGATGAGAGGTAAATATACAAATGTTTTTTAGTGGAATTCCATCATTTTATAAAGATAAGATTCAATATGATGAGCTTAGAACTTTGACAGAGACCAATAGAAATGCTAAGTACTTGTATGAGCAAGGAAATGACAAAGAATATTTGTAGAAATTGTGGAAGGATAAGAAGAAAGAGAAGTATGATCAGAGAAGGAAGGGATTCAAACCTCCTTTCAATAGAAACAACCCTAATAAAAATCAACAAGATTAGTCTACTAAGAATGAATTCAAGAAGGAAGACTCCTTGGGAAAAAGGGGAAGATCACCAATCAAATGTTGGGAATGAAAAGAAGATCACATGTACAAGGATTTCCCTCACAGAAAAGACAAAATGAAGACCATGCAAAACATCCAAGAGGTTACCATAGAAGAATACATGGGAATAAGTATTCCAAGAGTAAATGTAGCCTTAGAAGATCAGCAACCAGGATACCAATCCAATATGATCAAAGTGGAAGGCAAGGTCATTAATCAACATGTTTCTATTTTAATTGACGCAAGATCAATTCACTATTACATTGATCCTAAAGTAGTGGAAAAATTACATTCGGAGAAAAGTAAGCTCGAAAAATCAATTTTGGTTTAGCTAGCCACTGGAACCAAAATAAGGATCAATGAGACAATTATAGGTTGTCTAATAAATATGAATGGAGTAAATGCAATTACTAATATGAATCTCATAGAATTAGGATATTGTGATATCCTAATCATGATGGATTGGTTGGATAAGCATCATGTTGTCCTATATTGTCATGACAAGATATTTACATGTATTGATAAAGAGGGAAAATAGATCATTGTGAAATGAATTTTGAGACCCATTTCTATAAGGGATATTTAAGCCTTACAACTGAAGATATGTTTTAGGAAGGGTTGCCAGTTGTATGTTGCTCATTTGGAGGAACTAGAAAAGAAAAAAGGGCCAAGCCTTGAATAATTTTCAGTATTGAAAGAGTTTGAAGATGTTTTCCAAAAAATACCTAGATTGCCACAGAAGAGGGAGATATATTTCTATATTGATTTTGATCCAGGTGGATATCGGTGGCCACCCACCTTTTCCAATTGGCTCAAAACAACTTTCTGACAATTTTGACAATTTACTATTTTTAGCAGGTTTTAACTTTCGGGGCTATTTTGAGGCCGAAATGAAGGTTTTTCGAGATTTAGGTTCTAAATGATATTCAAAGGCATGATTGAGCCCCCAAAATGAATCTCCTTGATGATACCTTTCCAACTAGCTATCATACGCCTAAAACGAAGATCGTATGCAAAAGTTACGACCCCGGGAAGTTGATGTACTAACTTACCAAAACGGGGCCCACATGACTTTTGGCGCTTCATCTCCTAGGGTTAGGTTTTTGGATGTCGAGGACTTTTGGCATTCCCGTTTATTGTAAAAAGGCCTTCAGAGCCTCATTGTAATCATCTTCTTGCGAATGCGAGTAGCTATCACATCTCTTCTCAGAGATAGCTACCACCATTATAGCGAGTCTTTCATTGTGTATTTTTACAGTCTCTGTACATTTATTTCATTAATAGAAATCATGTATTATTGTATATCTATGTTTATGGTTGCATCTATGATACATTTATGTTATATTATTGAATATATGCGATATCTCTCTGCATTTCCTTATTATATCTCTGCTCTCATTTCGTGCCGAAAACAATCCGGATCAGTGGTATCAGAGCAGGCTGCTCTTGATTGTTTTTTCAGTGCATGTCCCTGACGAGGTCCAATTATAGCAAGTTGGGTCTCGATCTTGTCTCTCTTGAAGACAATATCTCTCGCACACCCAATAAACCCTCAATGGCGGAAGAAAAGAAAAACAATGGAGCAGATGATCCTATCAATCTGTTGCTTGAGCAAGCTCTCACGCGACAGAGGGACGAAATGATGGAGAATTTTTCCCACATCCTTCAATGCCTGCCAATAACAGCAGGTGCATCTTCATCAAGAGGCCACTTTGGAGGCACCTCACCTTTAAAGGTACAAGTTAATTTTGATATTCCCGTATTTGAAGGACAGATAGATGCAGAAGCCCTAGAAAAATGGTTAACTTTGCTAGAAGGTTATTTCTCTGTTCACAATTTTTTCGACAAAGAAAATATCACCTTCACGCTCCTTAAAGCTCTCCCTCATGTCAAACATTGGTGGGAAACTTATTGGGAGAAAAGTTCCACAGAGGAGTCTGGAATATATGGGGCCGATCCCACTTGGGATTTTTTTGTGGATGCAGTAAAGGAACAGTATTACCCTGTTGGCAACTATGAGGAACAATACATGAGATCGACCACACTGCGATAAGAGAGGGGCCAAGCAGTTCCAGATTTCACCAATACATTCCATACCTTGCACACTAAGATGGGTATCAAAGACTCCGAGCGACATTTGGTTCTGAAATACCGTGGGGCTCTAGACAAACACATCCAGACTGAAATGGATTTTCTGGACATCTCATCACTCGGTGCTTCTTTTCGATATGTTGTTAAAATTGAGAAGAAATTTGAGCACCAGAACAAATGGGAGTTCGGGTCTACAAATCCGCAACAACCAAAGTATGACAAAGACGACCCTCCTGAAAACCATTCCAAGACACGGGAAAAGAAGGGTCATGGGAAGACAAAGAAGGACACCAAAAAATGGTGCGAGTTCCACAAAAGCCCCTGGCACAACACCGATGAATGTCGCTCAAAACAATCATTGGTGGCCGAGATCAAAGTCAAAGAGCCGAACCCTGATTTAGAATCTGATTCTGAAAATAATGGTAAAGGACAGATCATTGACACAGACCCCACTGCTATTGTCGCGACCACAACAATTCAACCAAAAGAGCCAACAAATCCTGAAGAAGGGGAGCATATTTTTCATTCACAGATGTGGGTGACGGGGACCCCGCTGCATTTTATTGTTGATAGTGAAAGCCAGAAGAACCTCATCTTAGCAGAGGTCATCAAATAGTTGGGACTATCGACAACACAACACCCGCAGCCATACAACATCGGGTGGCTTCACCAAGGAAGAGATATCTGTGTTAGCCAACATTGTCGATTATCATACAACATCCAACCCTTCAAGGATGAGGTATTATGTGATGTTTCCCCACTAGATGTTTGTGATGTGCTCTTGGGCCAACCATATATGTGGAGACGCCATGCTGTTTATGAGTCTTGACCTCGTAGTGTCATTGTTACTTTGGGGGGTCATCTCTATAGAATACCAGAGGTAGTTCCGACTACTGTTCCACCTAAAAATTGTCGCAAGGTAGTATCTCATACTGCAAAATTCAGCTTCTTCACAATCTGTTCAAAAGGAGAACAAAAGGACACTGCAACCACTACATCCTTGCCCCAAGCACCTTCTATCCAAAAGAAACAAGTCGACAAGGTTGCAGCAAAGCGCAAAGATTCCTTTTGCACATCGTCCTCTCATGTATCTCGACTTGTTTAACAACCTCAACCTCAACAGGTTCATGATAGACTTCCACAAACTGAGCAACGCAATGTCTCCAGCAAGACAAACAACTCACCAAGATGCAGATTCAACAAACGCTTTTCCTTCTCCCCCGGGAACTCAACGCAATGGAGACCATTTCTTCCTAAGGAGGGAGGATTGATCCAGGTGGATATTGGTGGCCACCCACCTTTTCCAATTGGCTCAAAACAACTTTTTGGCAATTTTGGCAATTTACTATTTTTAGCAGGTTTTAACTTCCGGGGCCATTTTGAGGGCCTAAATGAAGGTTTTTCGAGATCAAGGTTCTCAATGATAGCCAAAGGCATGATTGAGCCCCCAAAATTAATATCCTCAACGATACCTTTCCAACGAGCTATCATACGCCTAAAACAAATATCGTATGCAAAAGTTACGACCCCGGGAAGTTGATGTACTAACTTACCCAAATGGGGCCCACATGACTTTTGGCGCTTCATCCCCTAGGGTTAGGTTTTTGGATGTGGAGGAATTTTGGCATTCCCGTTTATTGTAAAAAGGCCTTTAGAGCCTCATTGTAATCATTTTCTTGCGAATGCGAGTAGCCGTCACATCTCTTCTCAGAGATAAGCTGCCACCATTCTAGCGGGTCTTTCACTCTGTATTTTTACAGTCTCTGTACATTTCTTTCATTAATAGAAATCATGTATTACTGTATATATATGTTTATGGTTGCATCTCTGATACATTTATGTTATATTATTGAATATATGTGATATCTCTCTGCATTTCCTTATTATATCTCCGCTCTCATTTCGTGCTGAAAACAATTCGGATCAGATTTAGCACTAGGATTTTCCCCAATATCAAAGACACCTTATAGAATGAGTAGACTAGAATTAAAATAATTACAAATGAAACTGGAAGAATTGTTGAAGAAATGGTAAGTACGCCCAAGTGTTTCACCTTAGGGAGAACCAATACGCTTTGCGAAAAATAAGGATGGAACATTGAGGCTATGTATTGAGTTCATACAACTGAATAAAGCCATGGTGAAAAACAAATACCCTCTACCATGAATTGATGACCTCTTTGATCAGTTAAGAGGAGAAAGGATATTTTCAAATATATTTGAGATTAGGATGTACCATCAGGTAAGAATCAAGGAATAAGACATCGGTAATCCAACCTTTAGAACCAGGTATGGACATTATGAATTTGTGGTGGTGTCATTTGGACTAACCAATGCACCATTTGTATTTATGTGCTTAATGAATGGCATATTCATAAATTATTTGGATAAGCTTGTCATTGTATTATTGGAGGACATACTTATCTATTCTAAATTATAGGAAGAGAATGAACACCACCTAAGGTTGGTGTTGCAAGTACTGAGGGAACATGATCTAGAATTAGATCCAGGAGGCACCCCAGGTCCAGAAAAGGCTAAAAAATGAAAGTTATCGGAATCAAATGAAACCAATTTCATTGCGACCGACTTGTCGCGTTGATTCCGACCATATATTTACTTTCTCAAATGAACGTTGTATGCGAGAGTTATCGCCCTCTGGTCGTTTTCCCAAAAAGGTAAAAAGTCAACAGGCAAAAAAGTCAATGCCGACGTCATGATGACATCATCATGCTGACGTAGCATTGAGACACATGGAAACACAACAACAGTTTGACTGGGCAGATGACAGATCCACTAAGATATTGACAAGTGACACTTTTCAGGAAAATCAAGAGGTGCCACATGGCCCAGACGTGGGATGCCACTTGGCACCCTATCATTGGATGGTAGATTAAAAGTTTTGGAGCTCATGGGATTCAAACCCACGACCACAAGGTAGAGTAATGTTTTGGGGAAAGGTCCAATGACCAATGCGCCAACATTAGATCTTTGGTATTAAAACCCACTTTATAATATATAAAATGAAATGTAATATGTATGGGGCGGAAAGGGGCTGGGGCTAAGCTCCAACTCACAGTTTCTTTGGTTGCATATAACCTTTAATCCATACTAAGGCGCAGGGCCACGTACCATCAATAAAAGGCGCCAATAGAGGGGGCATAAACATAACACTTTCCTACCTTTTTATATGGGAGCTAGAATCTTAGGTTAGGTGCACTCTAAGAGCGTGGTCCTATACCATTACGCCATGAGACCAGATATTTCGGGCTAGGGGCCAGTGCGCAGCCCTTTGGGTTGACGCTTCTGCGCGCTTGGCCACTTGTGTTGCCATGTGACCCTAAATTGGAGCGTGTGCCCAACCCTAGGGGCTAATTTTGATTTTTATGCATAGGTGGGTGTTTTTTCCTATAGTTTGGCCCAGATTGGGCATTTTTGAGGAATTTTTGACCATTTGAAGGGGGATTTGATCCCCAAAAGAGGTCAGATCTTGGGGGGAAGTTGTGATATGAAAACCAACTTTAGATCGATATAAACCAGGCCTTCTTGAGGCCATAGAGGACAGTCAAAGCAGAGTTATGCTGAGGGAAAGCCAAGCCAAATCCATTTTTATGCAGGGAAGTTGTTGAGGAGCGCACCTTTGCGAGCCATTTTTGGGAGCTTCTGTCATCCAATTTGAGTTTTGTTTCTTCTATTGGGTTCTAGATATCTGGGAGAACAAGACCATATCAGTCTTGTAGCCCTTTGGCACTACTGTGATGTACTTATTAAGCTTTGAACATAAATAAGAAATCCTCACCCACTGAGATAAAGGCCCGGAGACGTAGGTGAGATTGTCGAACTCCGTTATCATATTGATGTTATGGTTTGCTATTTTTTATTGCTTCATTTCAATTCTGTACAAGTTTATGTGGCTGTGATAACTTATCATATCTTCTTCCTCTTTCTTAGAGATTCCTTAATTGGTTAATGAACACATGCATAAAAACTCAACCATAGTCATTTAAAATATCTTTTCGGATCAGAACATCAATTGTATGTGTCAGAAAATTCAATTGCTTAAATTGTTTTATATTAAATTGTCAATCGAGGAGATCATAAGCTTGTGATATGCCAGAATCTTGTGATATGCCAGAATCTTGTGATATGCCAACAATATATATGTAAGAGTAGGCAACTAACTCTAAGCTAAGAAAGATGAATTAAAAATGTCAAGGACATGAATTAAAATTAGAATATCTTATGTTGTAGGTCTATTCCTATGGCTTTTCAACTATCTCTTGGATTCTCAGGGTTAACAACATTCAAATATCTTATGCACAACACACTCGACCGATCACACTTGTAGAAATGAAATTGCATAAATGAAAGACTACAAAATTCAACTAAGGTCAATGAACTTATATTTAAACTATTAACCACATTCCTTTGGTTGAAAAGAAAACATACCTAATATTTTTTTTTAAGTTTCTCATTGATATTGAATAATTTGAGTATGTACAGATTGTCTAAACAATATTTGAGATTCTCATTATAATTATCCAAATTATTCTACTTGGATGTAAATCATGTCAATACTACTCAGAAATTGGACAAAGAAACCCCCATTGATAGTATTTGAGAAGTTTATCAACATTAAGAATTTGCAACCAATGAGTGGCCTATTGGATTCCTTCTGATGGAGCTATTGGCTCATTTTGTGGGTGTAAATGCCTATATTGTCGCAACAATGGCTCAAAAGTTGTGTTACCTAATAACTCCACAGAACATAATCATTGGATTTCGAAGTAAAACATATGTGAGAATAATGTTGATCGTCAATGCCCCTTTTCGTGGGGATATATGTTAAATATATTGTACCCTCAACAGTATAACCGTACACTGCCAGCTGTACTGGACAGTTGTACTTTCTATTTCTGTCTTGCTTTGAGCATATATAAGCTCAGCTATTTCCTATTGTTAGGTACTGCCGAATCTCTTCAGTTCTGTTCTGTACTTCTTCATACATTTGAATATACTATTCTATTCTCTCTGCATTTCTCTGTCCTTCACAATTTATCATGGTATCAGAGCTACA